>CAJVPT010002070.1:0-18814 GCA_910592055.1 Acaulospora colombiana | reverse complement strand
TAATATTATTGCCAATCTATTAAGGATTGATCCTTTGGTGATGGTGAAAGAACGTATGCTGCATCAATATATTCTTTCTCTTTAGGAAAAGGGGCAAGGTAAAAAGGAAGATTTGAAAGTACCTATGCTAAAAGAAAAGATGTACAATATGTTGACAAGCAAGCCAGTAATGCAGGCATCAAGCACTAACAAAGTTGAAGTTTCTATGATAGAAAACACCCCAATGGAAGTTTAACCAACTTCTATAGAACTCAAAGAAGTACACTCCATTAAGGAAGTCATAATGGAGGATAGAGAAGTGGTGGAACAAATAGAACAAATAGAAACAGAAGTGTTAAAAAAAAACAGTGCAGGGAAGCTGTATTACAGATAGCATGTCTTATAATACCAGAAATAGGATTCAAGGAACAATAGTAAATCCATTCTTCATAAAACAACAGGGATCAGTCAAGATGGGGATACTCCAAGTTATGTTACCAGGAGAAAATAGAAAAGAGGTAATTATATACCTCAAAGGAGCTCTAAAAATACCTAAGTGATTGAATCCCTTCAAAACAGAATTTATCAATGGCAACCATTGGATTACATTTGGTTTTGATGAAGAAGAAAATACAGCAAGATGTTTAGAGACTGTTAACAAAAAAGAAGTTGAGAACTTCACACTTAGAAGAATGGACAAAGAGATGAGCACACAACTGGCCTTTCAAAGATATGCTCAGAACAAAAAGTTCTTCAAACCAGAAAACTTTTCATTAGCCAAAAATAGATCAAAATATATTACATTGGTAAATATAGATCACAAGCTTGGCAAATACATGATCAGACAAACAATGGAAGAATTTGGAGAAATTATTACTATTCATGATTATAGAATATCTTTTCATCAAAAACGGTTCAAAGTTCATCTTTATGCTTACTGAGAATATATCAACTTGGATAAGAAATGGGTAATCAAGATAAAATCTAATCAAATATGGTCTGTGATAGTCCACAAGGAACAAGACAATCAAGAAATTACTCAGATTCTAAAAGAAAGAAAGAAATACTCCTTAAGACTATATGAAGTTGATAGATTATCTACAAAATCCATAGAAGAAGCCCTAAACTATACAAAAGCTAAGGCCTTCTACATATTAAAAAACAAGATCACCTTGATATCAAAAAAACTATGCAGTAGTGTACTTCGAGAATGAAAAAGATCTAAGAGAGGCACTCCAGCCTCAAATAAAGATCGACAATCAAGGGCTAGGATAGAGTGCAAAAAATCATTATTATCACAAGGCATCAGCTGATCCAACTAGGTCAAGCAATGTATATATAATAATTAAAGAAGCAAGAAAACAAGATCCTAGAAGTCAAGATAGAACAAGTGAAGATGGAATAAGTAATGAAGATATCATAGAAACTGAATAAGAAGTTATACCAATAGCAAGACTCAGAAGAAACAATAGTTGATCCGAAAACAGGAGAAGTACAATAAGGTCTATACCACCAGTAACTGGTAGCAATAGGGAGCCACTAATGAGGCGAAGATATCAGGAAGCAAACCAAGCTCCCCATCAGGCTTCACAATATTCCTCAAAAACAGATGATGAAGCTTCAGATACTAGGCGGCATCGAAGGCAAACAACAAGATGGAAAACAAGAGACTAAAGATCAACTATAAAGCAAGAATTAGAGATAGCTCAGTTAAGCAAAATATTAGAGAAGCTTAGTGAAAGATTAGACAAACTAGAAAAAGGTCCACTCAAAAGGAGGGCCAACCGCTCCTAAAAAGGCACACCAGTCCAATCACAGAAAGAGAGGGAATGTCAGCCCGCCATTCTCAAATCAAAAACACAAAACAAGGGCAAAGTATGACAAATAGAGAAGAACAATAGTAGGGGGTAGCAGAGTGATCAAGATCTTGATACCTTCCTACAAATAGAAAAAGATAAATTTCTAGAGAGAAATAGAGAGGATTAACAAGTTGAAGAAACAAAAGAGGAAAATATACAGAAAAGGGTAATTAGAATAGGAATACACAATATTAGAGACATTACTGATAGTACAAATCAGTATAGTCTTATAGAAGAAATGCAGAAACAAGGCATTGGAATAATGAGGCTATGCAAAATAAAACTAATCAATGCAAAGGTAAAATGGGCCTTTCAGAAGCAAACAACTTTCAAGCATTTTCATAGTACCAATAAAGACACTCCATATGGTGCAGGAGTTAACCTCTTGATAAGAAAAGATCTGAAAAAGAAAGTAGCTTCAGTAGAAGAGGCAGAAGAATACATAATAGTAGTTAATATGCTCATGAAACGAAACAAGATATGTATTATCCAGATCTATATTCCTTCAGACAAATGACAAAGCATAAAGATACAGAAAAAAGTGCAAAGCTTTGTTAAAAAAAAGAATAGACAAGGCTTTCATATAATAGTAATGGGAGACTTTAATGCTATATACAACCCTGTAGAAGACAGGGCATCAACATCTAGAGCTAAATTTAAACCATCTTGGCATCCAGAAATACCACTATTCAACTTTTTAAATGAATGGTCCTTCCTTGACATACAGGATATATGGGAAGGAAAAGATAAAACCCCAACAAGATGGGATGCTACTAGTAGTAGTTGGATTAATTATATATGGATATCTCAAAGCCTTACAAACTATTCAATACTTAGATTCGACAACCAAAGCATGAAGGAATCAACAGGAAGTGATCATACTATGCTAGTACTAACAATGTATGATGCTAATCTCTTCACAAGAGATATCAAAAACAAGTCTCCCACAAAGAGTGAACGAAAAATAGATATAAAAGAGACAACACCTGAGCAGTGAAAAGCATTCAGTAAAAGCCTGAATCACAAACTCAGAATGGCAATGGATCCATTGTTTAAAGAAGAGCCTGAAAATGATAAAAGAGAAGCTCAAGTAAACAAGATCTGGAAGACATTTAAAGAACAAATATGTAGGGCAGCATATAAAAAGCTTACGACCAAAAAGTTATCTGCTTCCCAAGAAAAACATCATAGGCATGGGCCAGAATTCATCAAGTATCGAAGGACTCTCCAACTATTCATACTCTTTAAGAAGGTGGAAAGTACACATGACCCAATCAAATTACAAGCCCTTAGTATGGCAATCAGGAAACACAACACTACCTTCAGTCCTATTTATCAGATTGAAAACTATTGTATCCAATATAATATTTCTCAAATTCCATGGAAACTATTAAAAAAGGATATATAGGATGCAATAGAAGGCCTAAAAATTGCTTGTCCGAATACAAAGGCAAAAAAAAACAAGGGATACTATCAAAAGAGCCTTGGAACAGAGATGTGATGACTTACGTAACAACCAAAGGAGAATGGCAAACTTATTGACTGATAAAGAACGAATCAAAATAATACTGGATAGAATCCAGGTTAAGGATAGAGAAAAGGAATATATAACTACTAAGAAAGGAGAAATAGAAAAAGAAAAAAGGAGATATCATCATGAGATTTTCAAAAAATGAAACGCCAATTTTGACAGCCTTACAAAAGATTGGAAGGAAAAATACAATCCTAAAGGCTATATTAATGAAAAGTAGTATAAAGACCTACTGGAACCAATTTCCCAAGAAGAATTATATGAAACACTTCAAGAACTTCTCAATAATAAAGTCCCAGGGAGATCACAAATCAGTTACGAAATGCTAAAAAGACTGGATCAGGAAGGAAAAGAATACCTTAGAAAGATGCTCAACTACTTTCTAAAGTGGGAAGTTACTCCAATGGGATGGAAGCAAAGCCACATATATCCCATAGCAAAACCAAAACCATGGGGATGTGAACTTTTCAACACTAGACCAATAGTATTGCTGGAGGTCACACAAAAATGCTTCACCAAAATCCTTATAAATAGATTGGGAAATATATGCAAGACTAATAATATCCTAAGAGAACCTAATTATGTAGGATTACCAGGAAAAGGTACAGTCAAACTGATTCAAATTCTCAACAATATTTGTGAGAAAGCAAGAGAAAATAGGACTTTACCTGCTTTTAATATATTATTGAAAATGCTCTCCAATAGTTTAACCCTTTCTCTCCCAAGTTTTTCAGAAGTATATATGGTATTTTGAGAGCCTTAGAGCACTACATCTTTTCTTTCCTTGAATTGTCTCTCTTATCTCTACTGTATCTATTGAAAGCAATATATTGCTGAACCAGCTTTCCTGGACTGTCTTCTTAGATCTGTACTGCTCTTCCAGTTTGAGAGTTCTTTATGTTCAAAATTTGTCTGGGGCTCGTCTATTTCTGGTAATGTTCCCGTATTTTATTTTTAATTGTTGTCAGATCTGTAATTATTTCAATTGCATCTATTTCTTTTTGTTCTATGAGTCTTTGTGTATCAATGACTCTAGGATGTCGTTCCAGAATACTATTAATCATCTTTTTAGTGTGTTCTTTTAAATTTTTGTATCTTTGTTCAATGTGATTTTATATTTTCTTCCCCTTTTCTCTTTCAATTGTGATCTTTGCTATCTTAGTTTCTATTTCCCAGATCTCTTTTATTTCTGATAACTATTTCTGAAATTCTTCTTTCCTGCCTGCTATAGTTTTCCAGAAGAGCAAGGGTTCTGTTAGTAATGTGTTTGGTGTATTGATTTCCTTCACTAATTCTGAGATTTGTGTTTCTGTAGTAGATGTACATAGATTTGGATTCATTAGCCATGTTGTACACTTCCTGTAGAGATTGCTTATCTTGAGTGGTCTTTGCATAATTATCTTGTACCTGGATCTGTATATTGTTCCAGTGTTCTTTTTTCTGTGTTTCTTTCTCAAGGAGGCCTTTACTATTGACTTTATTGAATCCTTGAAATGTTTTCATTTTTCTTCTAACATCTTGTTATTGTCTTGAAGGAAAGCCTTTGAATTTTTCTCCATTGCCTTTGTGAATTTTGCGCATTGTTTGTGGCTTGAATTGATATAGTCGATGTTGTTTTGCTTGTTGTTTTTCTTATTTAATAGCTTGTTCCATGTGATATGTGGTGTACTAAGGTGGGTAATAACTATTTTGTGGACACTCTTGATTCTGTATCTATATCTAGGTGTTCTATGTTGATAATTTTTGACTATAGTGGATTAAATATCCATATATAGTCGAGTTTGCTATCATAGTTTGATTTGAATCTGTTATATATGAAGCTTGTTTTTCCAGAGTGGACTTGTCTGTATGTATTCACTATATCACATATTACTAGTGTATTGATTAGATGCCGAGGTTTGTTTCCTCTGATTTTTCCTGATATATGATCTATTTGCTAATTTGCTACTTTGTTGAGGTCTCCCATTACTATAATATACATGTTGTTGCTTTTGACTTTACTGATTTGTGCTTTGCACTATTGTAGAAGTTTTTTCCTGTCTTGTTTATTCGATGTGTTTGATGTGTTATATAGGGTAATTATTCTATATTAAATTTGTCCTTTGAAAGTCAAGTTTATTGAGAGACCTCAGTTGATACATTCTTCGAATCTAAAAACATATATAACCCATTTTTTCTTGATCAAAATGCTTATCCCTGTTCCGTATGACTGATGTGTTGGTATTGTTGACCATATTTGATAATGTTTTTCTACATCTTACCATTTTTGATTTCCTGATAGTCAGATCTCTGTAATTCCCAATATATTCATTTGTTGTTCCTGGCTGTATTCTAAGATTGATAACTTATCTACTTCAATGTTGATTCTTCTTATATTCAAAGTTCCTATTTTACAAATGTTATGTAGTTCATTGATTTTGTTATTTCCTTTATATTACTTATTGTAGGCACTATTTCCTGGGGGTTTCATAATCATAATAGTTTAAGAGGAAGGAGAGGATCAGTTTGGTATGATCTATTTCATTGATAGGTATGTCCAGGCAGTCCATCATTTCTTTCATTGTTGATGCTATTGTGAATTCCATCCGGTTGATTCTTTTCTTTACCATTTCTTGTGGCTGTCTAATGTCCATCCTTTGGGTAATGGGATACTGAAATTTGTACTTCCTGGAGATTGCTTATTTTGCATGGGAAAGACTGTGATGGCTGGTACTTTGACTTTGACATAAGAACCTGATTCAATTGCTGAGACTCCTCTGTCTAGTATATGTACTTAATGTTTGATAGCTTGCATGTCCATTTGTAGCTGTTTGAGAATTTTGAATATTCTGCCTATATCTATTGTTGAATGGGCTTCCCTGGTAATGTTAGCATATATGCCTCCAATGGTAGGAGTCCTAGGTATGAATCTTCTGTCTAGTTGAATAGGGAGGTTGTCTCTTCTGTAGGTTGCTAGTCTCAGATGTTTGAATTTATTGGTTCTATCTTTTTATGTTGTACTTTCTCTTACTGTTATACATTGAGTGTATTTGTGATTGTAGGCTCTACAGTTAAAGCATAGCTTGATTGTTTTTGATACTCAGATTAATTTCGTGTCTTGAAGTTGGAGGTCTGTTTCTTTTGCCTTGTTTAATTTATATTTATTCTCATAATATAGGATATCAAACCTTTTGTTTTGGTTTCTGTTGTTTAGAGGAATGTAAACTACTTTAATCTCAGTTTATTCAATTATTTCTTTGAGCTCTTTGGTGGAGGTTTCCTATAGCAGGTTTGCCAGTGTAGCACTGTAGTAATTTCTTTTTTCTCTTGTAGTGCTAGTTTTGATCAATGGGAAGGTCCTCATACAAATGGTGTCATTATAGATAACCCATTTTGAATATGTTCTTCATATGCGGTTGTTGTTTTGAACTGGACTATTCCAGATTTGACTTGTCCTGCTGCTTGTAAGATGATGTACTCGATCTATGTTCTGTCTTAGAAAAGGCTAGCAATGTCCTTTTTTTGAAAATGGTTGGATGTCCCAAACTCTTATAGAGTGAGTTTTGCTTTTAGTAGTATCAAATTCGGGTACGAGTCTAAATTTGGTAAATTCATTGTCAGTAACTTGAATCTCATATGTAGCAATAACTCATGATAATTATCAAAAATAGTTGCGATTGTTGGAGATTTAATTGGTTTTTCTGTGCGAATGTGTTTCAGGAATGCTAGGTGCTCCAATTTGCTATGAATATGGCTAAGTTTTTCTTCTATTGAGATGCCTGGTATTGTTTCTGGTTCGATGAACACCTTTCCTGGGCAAAGTGTGAAGTTGTTTTCTTGGATGCCTGCTTGTTTTGTTCTTCCTGTTGTCTCCTTGGGAGTGGTGTCATAACTGAAGTTGTTTAGGGTGATATCTTTGTTGCTTGTTTGGTTGTCTTTTTCCTTTCTTGTCATTGGCATTTTTAAAGTTACTGTCAAAGGGAAATATAGTCTTGTTTTGATTTTTCTTTCCTCTGTTGGTGTTAAAGTGCCTGAGATATCTATCACTTGATCCAGGTCTTTGTCTTCTTCAGTGGTTTTGAGCTCTATAATATCTGTGCTTTATATGTTGACTTGGGAGATCTCTGGTATTTTCTTTGATTTCTCTTTTTCAGGTATTGTATAGTTTTTCTTGATGTCAGTCAGAAGGCTGTATTTGCTTATGAGTTTGGTTTTCAAAAGTGGTTTGGAGATTTTACCACTACTTGTGATGATTCTTTCACCTGTGTAGCTAACTGTTAGATTTCTTGCCCTGGTCGATTTTCATGACATGTTGGTTATGAGAGCTCGTTGCGAGCATTTTGTTTTTTCTTCAATATTTTGGGTTATTACCATAAAAGGAAATTTTCAGAAATTTTGATGTGAGTGGAATAGACTTTTTTTTCATTTTTTGAAATAAATAACTTTTTAAATAAACAAAATTTTAATAATGAATAAATTTTAATAATAAAAAAATTTTTTTATATTTAATTATAACTTTTAAATAATTTTAACTAATTACTAATAATATCTACATACAATAATTTTTTTATTATTAAATCTTATTTTTATATAATAAGTAAAGTTATTTCTTAGAATAAAATATATATACTATAAAGTTTTTTATTTTTTTATTTATTTTTTTTATAAACTAGCAAAGTCATATTAATAGTTTTTATTTAATTATTCATATTCTTTTATATACACAAATTGAATTGCGAGAAAATATATTTATGATAGGAAAAAAACTAATAACTTAGTATTTTACAAACCCAGTGACTTGCAGCAGTTCATCTTTGGGTTAATGTTAGTATATTATGATTCCGCTAACATTGATATTTGTATGTAAGAGAGTTAATATTGAAACTGTTCTATAATATATTTTTCATATTATAGTTTATTAGTTTTATAAATAAATATTTCTTATTATCTGTCATTTTTCCTTCATTCTAGGATGTTTTTCTATTTTGTGGTTCAACATTATCCCTTTTCCATTCTTACTTTATTTTCTTAAATATGCCTTGTATTTTTTTTCATTTTAACACTAGATTACATCTTAGCCTTCAAATGTTTCTTTTTTCTTGCCACAGTTATGCTATTGCTTTCTTTACTACAGTTTTGACTTCTATTTTATTTCCTGTAATTTTGTGTATAATTACATTTCTAATAATATCTATTGGCTTTACTGTCTCATGATTTTACTTGCTTGTATCTGGTTTGAGGAGGTATTCCCATTTACTTTAGATGGGCTGCGACTGTTTATTTCTATTGGCATGCATTGCACATTTTTGTGTCAGGAGTTTTGTTAGTTTCTCCATTATTCTTGTTTTATTTGATCCACATGTGAAAGAGTGTAGGTCTCTTTCTTCATGTCTTCCACAAATTGCACTCATTGCTTATTTGTAAATCCATGGTTTAAGCTTATTTATATTTGCTAGCATGAGTGTTTGTTGGACCACATCTTTATCGAAAGGTTCTATCACTATGATCATTTTGGCTTGTCTAAAGGGATGTGATTTTGGAGAGCATCAGGATCTATATGATTAGTGCCCAGTTTATTTCTTTGGATTTTTGTCCTGTGGACCATATTTGGTTTCGTCATAGTATTCTTTATTTACTGGCCTATTTGATCTTTAACAAGGTCTTATCTATTGTTTTGAAGAGTAAGTCCACAAAGGACCAATTCTATCTCAATGTTGTATATTGTATTTTTTTTGTAAACTGGAGTTCTTATATCTTTATAATATCCTTGAGATTATCTGTGAGTGTAGTGGCTGCTAGTTTGTTTGTATACTCATTTCCTTTATCTTCTGAGTAATCTTTTATCTTTGTCCATTGAACTTTGATTTGTTTTACTGGGATGATTTCACAGATTGTGTTGATTAACAATTTGTTTGGGCTTTCTGATTTCTGTATCTTGGTCTAGTTCTTATACAATGCTTTTTTTACTGTATTGATGAACTTTGGCTATCTATAAGAATCTTAATCATTTTGTTGGAGCTGACTGTACTGATTGCAGTAAGTATTGCTGTTCATTCTGCTCTGGTGAAGGATAGTGTGTCCTGTGTTTCTGTCTAGAAGGTCGTAATTTCCTGGCCTGACTATGTTTGCGCCACCTATTCGATTCTCATCCTACTTCTAGTTGGCTATCTTGTAAAGGAGCCATCTGTATAGAAATGAATGTTGTCCTCATTGCTAGTATTCTTGCAATTTGTTGCAGTTTCTGAATCATTCTGGTTGGGGTTTTCAACTTCCTTTCAATGAGGATTTTGGTAGTTGATAGAAAGTTTAAGTATATTCTGTGTGTGTATATGTGTGCGGGCTTTTTACTGGTTTCCTTTATTATGAGTTTGATTCCTTGGGGGGATAATTATAGTCTATTAAGTAAAGGTTGCCTGGTATTTGTGACCTGTTGTCTTAAAAAATTCCAGTTGTGCTCTTTTTGATCTTGATATTCATTGAGTATACCAAGAGTTGCTCCATTATACAATATTGTTGATCCTTATAGTTCTTTCTTAGTTTTTTATTGTTGAAGGGACATCCTTTGTACTTAAACATTAGTGAAGTCTCTTCATTTCTGATTATATAGTTCACAACAACTCTTTGGTTGTCTAGTTGTTTTCTTTTCTTTATTATTATAGTTTCTCCATTTTTTTTATTGCTAGCCATTTGATTATTGACTGATGTTGAGCAGGAAGAACAGATGTAATTGTGCAGAATCTGTTGATGAGAGGATTACTATCTTCTTTAATAGGTGATTTCTTCCTGTTAACTTTTAATTCTGATTGCATTTGTGTAATTAATTCTTTTAAGTCGTTGTATAATTTGAGTATCCTGCCTTATTTTTACAATTTTATTCTTATTTGTTGCCATGATAGGATTCTTGTTCTGTTGTCATTCAATAGTTGATCTCTAAATATTATCTTTCTTCTTTTGAGTGAATTCTATGTCTATTGTATTATTCCTCTATGACTAGTTCTTTAATTGTCTCACCCTCATTTCTAACTGGTTTTTCATATCAGATATGTTTTATTGGTACTATTATAATTCCTTGAAATTTGAGTATATTCAGGATATTGTTTGTAAGATTATTCCTTTTCCTGATCTAGAATAGAGTTTATTCATCAGAATTGAAATATTCAATCAATAGTTGTTCTGGAGTTGTTGGAGTCTAATTTGTATAGTGATACCTGCCAAGTTGTAGCTATTTAATCTATTTGTTATGTTCTTCCCATGCATAAGAATTTGTCTATCCTATAGGTTGAACAGCTTGTAGCCAAAGTCATTATGTAGGATACAGTTTGGTATTGTTGAAGATAAGCTACCTTGTACTTGAATGTTTTGTTTATCTTGCTGCTTATCTTATCATAGTCTTTCTCAGATAGGACTAGGTCATTGAGAAGGTATTTGATTGCAAGAAAGAGAGCCTGATTGATGATGTATCATATTTGTTTATCAATGATTTTTTTTCGGATCAGTGTTCTGTTTGTGATATCTACCTTTTCTTTGATCATGTTTTTTTTGTCAGGTCTTCTTATCATCTTCTGTTATTTATACACCCAAAATTCTTGTTGCTTTATCTTTTCTGAATAATAGAATCTGTGTTATATTAAGTTGCATACTTTCTTCTCTTTGTTATTGGATCACATTTAGACAAATCAGAATGATTCCTCACTGTTAACCTGAATGTCATTTATTCTTAAAAATTCTGAAGCTTTGTCTATTATTGTTTGCATGTTTGATCTATTATTTGTAAACTATGTGGTATCGTTCATGTATACTATAGCTATTATTTTTGTTTGTTTTATTCTTTTGTTGATTATCTCTTTTTGACTATGTGATATTAGGTCTAGGAGAACTTCTGTTTTTATTGTATATCTGATATGTTTGTCTTGAATCTCCTGTAACAAAGGATCATAGTAAACTCTCCAGAGGAAGGAAGAGGTGGTGTATCCTTAGTCTATTCTATCATAAACCTGGTATTCTTCAGTGAGATCATGTGCTGTAATTACTCTATTGTTTCTGTTTTTCAATGTATTATTGAGTATTCTGATTATCTTGGCTAATATTCAGATTCTTATGAGAGCTTGGACTAATATATCCTTGTTCATTGAGTCATATGCTTTGCTTATATCCTGGCTGAAGATCCAGACTTCTTTTTTGTATTTTCTGGCTTCCTCCATGACATTGTTGAGGATGTGAATTGGTTCTTGTATACTTCCTCCCAATAAGTTCATCCAATTGTTGGTGCACAAAATCTCATATTTAGTACAGGTGGTTGTGAGCCTTATGTTCAGAACACTCATAAATACTTTTCTTGTTATTTTGAATAGTGTAATAGGTTAGGTGATATTGATGTTCTCTATTCAATCCTTGGGCTTTGGTATTGAATATATGTTTTCTTTTTTCCAATCTTTCAGGACCTTACCTGTTTTTAATATTTCATTAAAGAGGCTCCTAATAATTTTAACTCCTTCTTCTCCAAGTTCTTCAGGAGTATATATGGAATTTTTGACAAACCTGGGGCATTGTACTTTTTCTTCCCTTGGATTGCCTCTCTTATCTCTAATGTATCTATTAGAAGTAATATATTGATGAACCAGCTTTCCTAAACTATTTTTTTGGATTTGTACTGCTTTGTCCAGGGTGGGAAGTCCTTTATATTTAGGATTTGTCTGGGTCTTATCCATTCCTGATAGTGTTCCCGTATTTTGTTTTTGATCATTTTCAGGTCTGTAATTATTTCAATTTCATCCACTGCTTATTGTTTTATGAGTCTTTATATATTGATGGCTCTAGGGTGTTGTTCCAGGATATTGTTTATCATCTTATTTGGGTATTCCTCTCAATTTTTGTATCTTTTTTTAATATGTTTTGTATCATCCTCTCCTTTACTCTTTTGATAATGACCTTTGCTATCTTGGTTTCTATTTCCCAGATCTCTATTGTCTCTGATAATCATTTTTAAATTCTTCTTTCCTGCTTACTATAGTCTTCTGGAAGAGTGGAGGTTTTGTCAGTAGTGTATTTGATATATTGATTTCCTTCACTAATTCTGAGATTTGTGCTTCTATAATATGTATATACAAATCTGGATTTATTAGCCATATCACACACTTTCTGTAGAGGTTGCCTATCTTGAGTGGTCTTTGCATAATTGTCTTGTACCTGGATCTGTGTATTGTTCCAGTATTCTTCTTTCTGTACTTCTTTTTTAAGGAGTCTTTGCTGCTAACTTTATTGAATCTTTGAATTGTTTCTATATTGCCTCTAGCATCTTATGGTTGTCTTGGAGGAAAGCCTCTGAATTTTCCTCCATTATTCTTGTGAATTTTGTCAATTGTTTGAAACTTGAATTAATGTAGTCAATGTTATTTTGCTTGATATTTTTCCTATTCAATAGCTTGTTTCATGTGGTATATGATATGTTGAGGTACATTATGATTATTTAGTGATCACTTTTAATTACCATATCTATATTCAAGTATTCTATATTGATGATATTTGGCTATAGTGGAGTTGAATATCCATATGTAGTCAAGTCTACTACTATAGTTTGATTTAAGTCTATTGTATATATTGTTATGGGTCATGTGGGTGATGCAATTTATTTATAACAGTCTAGAATCCAAAAACCCGAAAGTCTAGCATGAAAGATTAAGTATTGCAAGGTAAGAAACTATAGATAAGGCTCAGGTACTGATAAGGGAACTGTGTGTAATTGAAAAGTATAGAAAGTTTAGCAAAGCTTAGAGTTAGTATAGCCGATTATAAAGTAGATAGCCATTGTTAGATAGAAAAGTATAAATAGCTTACCAATGTATGCCGAAAAGGCAGAGCTGAATGTGTTAGGAAAAACAGCCCTTATTGAGAATAGAGATAAGAGTTTGTGATATACCAAAGAAACAGAACGCAATAAAGAGACACTTACCTTTTACCAAGTCAATTACTACACCTCTGCCTTTCCTAAGTGTTCTTTATAGAAGGCATTCTCTTTTTTGTGTCATTTGTGAGTATTCTTGAGAAGTCTGGGTTATGCAAGGCACTACAGATTAGCAACGAACTCGTCAGGATAGTCCATGACAATATAGCTTGTCTTTCAGAATGGATTTATCTATATATATCTACTATGTCATATGCCACTAGTGTATCAATTAGATGTCAGAATTTATTTTCTCTAATTTTTTTTTATGTACGGTCTATTTGATAGTTTGCTACTTCATTAAATCCTCTATCACTATGATGTACTTGTTGCTGCTTTTGGCTTTATTGATTTATGCTTTGTACTATTATAGGAGTTTTTTCCTGTCTTGTTTATTCGATGTATTCAATGTGTTGTATAGGGTAATGATTCTATATTGGATTTGTCCTTTGAAAGTCAAGTCTATTGAGAAGTCTCAGTTAATACATTCCTTAAATCTAAAATATATATGGCCTATTTTTTTTTATCAGTATGCTTACTTTTGTTCTATATGACTAGTGTATTGATGTTGTTGACCATATTTGATACCTTTCTTCTTTATTATGCTATTTTTGATTTCTTAAAAATCAGGTCTATGTAATTCCCAATATATCTATTTGTTGTTCCTAGCTATATTCTAAAATTGCTAACTTGTCTACTTCAATATTAATTCCTCTTATATTCAGGGTTTCTATTTTTCAAATATTATGTGGTTTATTAATTTTGTTATTTTCTTTATATTGCCTATTGTAGGCTTTGCTCTCTGGGGGTTTCCTAATTATAATAGTTTAGGAGAAAGGAGAAAGTCAGTTTTGTGTGGTCTGCTCCATTAATAGGTATGTTCAGGTAGTTCATTATTTCTTTCATGGTTGATGTCATTATGAATTCCATCCAGTTGATTCTTTTATTTATCATTTCTTGCTACTGTCTAATGTCCATCCTTTTTGATAATAGGGTTTTGAAGTTCGAGTTTCCTGGAGATTGCTTATTTTGCATATAAAAGATTGTAATGGCTGATCCCTTGACTTTGATATAAAGACCTTTTTTGATTGCTGAGACTTTTTTGTCCAGTATATATACTTGATGTTTGATGGCTTGCATGTCTATTTGTAATTGTTTAAGGATTTCAAATATTTTGCCTATGTCTGTTATTGAATGGGTTCTCCTGGTGACACTAGCATATGTGCATTCTGTAGTAGAAGTTCTAGTTATGAACCTGCTATCTTGTTGAGTGAAAAGGTGATATCTTCTGTTGGTTGCTAGTCTTGATTGTCCAAATCATTTGGTTCTGTCTTTTTGTATTGTGTTTTCTCTTACTATTATGCATTAAGTGTATTTATGGTTATGAACTTCATAGCAAAAGCATAGCTTGATTGTTTTTGATATCTAGCTTAATTTTATGCCTTGAAATTGAAGATCTGTTCCTTTTGTCCTGTTCAAGTTGTGTTTGTTCTTGTAGTATAGAATAGCAAACCTTTTGTTTTAGTTTCTATTATTTAGAGAAATATAGACTGTTTTGGCTTCTGTTTGTTTGATTATTTCTTTGTCCCTTTCATGAAGGTTTTTTATAGTAAGTTTGCTAGTGTCAAATTGTATTGGTTCTTTTTTCTCTTGTGGTGTGAGTTCTAACCAATGGAAAGATTTTTATGCAAATAATGTCTTTATAGATGACCTATTTTTGGACATGTTCCTTATATGCAGTTGTTGTTTTAAACTGGACTTTGCCAGATTTAACTTGTTCTACTACTTGTAGGATGATGTACTTGATTTGTATTTTGTTCTAAAAGAGACTAGCAATGTTCTTTTTTTGAAAATAGTTGGTGATATTCCAAACTCTAATAGAATAGGTTTTGTTTTTGTTGGTATCAATTTCCAGTGCAAGTTGAAATTGTCAATTTCATTATTAGTGATTTGGATCTCATATGTAGCAGTGGCCTCATAGAAATTGTTGAAGATAACTACGATTGTGGGAAATCTGATTGATCTTCTGTGCGAATATGTTTTAGAATTGTTAGGTGCCCCAATTTGTTGTGAATATGATTAAGTTTTTCTTCTATTGCGGTACTCAGTACTGCTTTTGGTTTAATAAACACCTTTCCTGGATGAAGTATATTATTGTTTTCTTAGATGCCTGCTTGTTTTGTTTCTCTTATTGTTTTTTTGGAAGTGCTGTCATAATTGAAGTTGTTTTGAGTGATATTATTATTGTTTATTGAGTTCTATATCCCCTTTCTTGTTGTTGGCATTGTTGAAGTTATTGTCAATGAGAAATATAGTCTTGTTTCAGTTTTTCTTTCCTCGGTTAATTATAAGTTGATTGAGATGTCTATTTCTTAGTCTGGGTTTTTGTCTTCTTCTGTGGTTTCAAACTCTGTAGTGTTTGTACTTTGTGTATTGATCTGGGAGATTTTAGATGTTTTCTTTACTTCCCCCTTTCCAGTCATTGTACAGTTTTTCTTAGTGCTAGTCAAAGGACTGTATTTGCTTGCAAGTTTGGTTTTCAAGAGCAGTTTGGAGATTTTATCACTATTTGTGATAATTTTTTCTTCTGTATAGCTAACCATTGAGTCTCTTGCCCTAGTCAACTTCCATGACATATTGGTTATGGAAGCTTGTTATGAGCATTTTGTTTTTTCTTCAATGTTTTGGATTGTTACCATAAAGGAAAATTTTCTGAAATTTTGATATGAGTGAAAAAGAGTTTTTTTTTTCAATAATATTACTTAATATTATTATAGATATAATTATATATAGATAAATTTTATATTAAAATTTTTTTAAATTTATAAAAAAAATTTAATTGCAATAATATATTTATGATTATATGGAAATTTTTTATATATAAAAATAAAAAAACCATATTTATTTTTAAATAAAGAATGAATAGAAAATAATTAAATATAAATACAACTAGTAAAAAAACTTTATTGAATAAAAGTTAAAATTTTTAGTTACATATATATCAGTTAGACAAAGTTCTTAAATATTCTGATTAGAAAACCTTTTTAGCAATATAAAATTGATTGTTATAATAAACAAATTTATAATGAATAGAGGGATGAGTTTTTTTAAATACTCTTATTAACATTTCAATATTTAGAAACAATAAAGTTTCACAAGAATCATAAAGTTAAATAGTATTTAAATTAGCAAATTCTTTTGAGAGGAGGTTGTTAACTAAATTAAGAGTTTTTTGAATAAGCTTTGAATTGTTTTTTTCTTCTAATTTCTATTTCAACGAACATTGTTTTTTAAGATAATCATTAGCAACAAACTGTTGACAATAACTTTAATAGTTAAAGATCAAGCATTAAACTATTAATGGAATATAATATTATTTCTTAAATCTAATTTAGAGTATCAATTTGAGACTTATTATTTTGTTTAGTATAAACTAGCTTAATAGATTAGTTATATTTTAAAGTAATGTAGTTCTTCAGCTAATAATGTACAGTGACAAGTTAGTCATTATATGAAAGTCCGTAACTTATTGGATATTTATTTATGTCTCAATAAAGATATATTATTATTAATTATTTTTAACCCTTTATCACGCTAGTTACGTGCGATTTATTAAAAAATTGTATGCTAATGCAATTTAAATATAATACTTATGAAATGTAGCAATTTTACTTTTAGCACAGTTATATGGTAACGGATTATTTGACCGAATGAGTTTGAGACTTTTTTTTATTATAGTACATTATTAAATGCGATTTTACCATATAAAAGCTTTTACGAATAGGATTTAACGCAAATACTAGCAATTCCATATGCAACACACTGGCCCTCGCAGCATTCACTAGTATCGGTGCATTCTGCAATATTGCGTATGCATGCAGTGATAGAGGTGGTGGTTGAGGTAATGAAAGTGGTGAAGGTAGAAGTAAATGTGGAGGTTAAGACGGAGGTCAATGTTTTTGTTTTAACTTCCGGACACGGCGAAAAAACGGTTGGCCTGCAAAAAATAGTCTTTTTGCATTTTCTATGTTTATTATGGAAAGGACTACTTTTGGATTTATTATAAATGCAAGCGGAAGTTTTATGATCATGATCATCCCTCTTATCAAACACGGCAAAGCCGGTGGTGATGGTGCTAATCGTGGTAGTAGTAATAGTGTCAGTGACGGTGGTGAAAGCTTTGACAATAGTTTTAGACGTGGTGATGGTGGTGGTGGTGGGATGTGGGCAATTTGAGGGATGGATGGTTCTGGTGGGACCATACTTCTTGGTGATCGTCTCGCAGGCTAGTAATGAGAGTACAACTGAAGAAGAAAATGAGAGTATGATGAAAATTAACGTTGTAACAATGAAAGGAATGTTTCTATTAGACTAGAGATGTGATCCGTATTGTTTTGATCGTCATTCGTTCAAAAATATCAATCCGTATATAAATTCCGGATATCCTTACGAATAAACGAATGATCAACAACTAATTTTACTTTGAATAATAGTAAATTTTTTTTGGTTTTGAAAATTTTTAACATAGGCTAATATGCAGTATATTACATATAAATATGTTGGTTTGCTAATTAATATTAAATATTATATAGTACCGACTTTTATTGTTTTTCACAAGCAGTTACTATATATTTGAATATACTGTATATGCGATCCTGAATATTCAATACACATGCAGAAATGCAAAGAAAAGCAATTTTGTTGTGTCGTAGATGTTTTTGTCATCACCAGAAAGTCTGTCACTAAAACGGCTCACTCTTCGCGTGATGATAATCTGAACACTTGGATTTCAGCACTAAATAAGATAAGGCTTTTAACTTCGAGGTGGTTACAATTTGGTCGACTTTTGCGCACTTGCTAATCTCTTCTTGACCGTCTTTCCCTAGGCGCATTTCAAGATTACAGGTGGCACTCTCTTCATGGTGCAAAAGGTAATGTCGTGTCTCTCTTTCTTAAAGGCATTTATTTTTACAGTAGTGGCGTAGACTTAGTTTATACTTCAGAAATGTAAAATAGTTTATTATACGAAGTAAAGTAGCATTTATTTAATAAAGCATGCATGAGTGTGCAAAAACAAGTGTTCCAAAATGAAACTTTAAATCTCAGATCTAGAACCCCAACACAAAACTACATGAACTATCCTATTTATAGGTGTAAATGCCCATTACATGCTATTATCAATTATTACATTATTTCGCTATCACCGCATTCCCATTTCTATTGACTATGTATAAACATATTATGAAGTACAACTCAAAAAAGTGAACGAAAGTAAATGTAAATAGGATTAATAGGTGTCAAAAAATGCTTTTGGGAAAGGAGGCCACAGAGAAAAGGTCAATCAGGTTCAAGAGATGCTAACACTATCTCTATCGTCCATACACTATCAGGAACCTTTGAATAATGGTGGTGACAGAATGGCACCAATTTCTTATTCAGCTATAAAATTAAAAAAAGTCCACAATTCTTTATACTCAAATATCCATACAATTGTCAACAAATGTGATTTCCCCTTCACTTCAGCAA
>CAJVPT010002069.1:0-18814 GCA_910592055.1 Acaulospora colombiana | reverse complement strand
CTATATTTAGCTAGCAGGTTACCCAAGTGAGCAGATCTGGCATATTGGCCTAATTTGGCAAATCTGGCAGATTTGGTTATTTTGATCACTTTGGTCACTAAATAATTAATATTCAATTATGTATATAAAGGCCAGCTGTCCAAAGCAATTGACTTAAGGTTTTACCTACTAAATTCTCTCATCCTTGACATCATATATCTCTAATAAACCTTCTAATTAAACCAAATCACCCAAAGCCTCTTTCAACGTGTTCGTGTAACCTCTACTATCCTTGAATTATCAACTTTAGTATACTACGACCGAGGTATTCTCCCTCAACTTAAAGTGAATTACTACTATAGTTGTCCTGTCTATCTATTTGATTTGGAGGTTATTGAATAGATTGGCAATACCAACAATAGATACACAAACAGCAAAACCACATTGGATAGCAATGAAAAAAAACACAGAACTAATTATCAATAGGAAACAAAAGAAGGTAGATAACAACTCAACAATATATAGGCACTATACATAAGTACCTAACGAATCCTCTCTAAACGAATGTACAGGATACAACATAAACTAACAGTCCCGACCAAATGTCACATGTACTTTTACAGCTAGCAAACAATATACAGTAACAATTCCAGTATAGCGTAGTAAAATCTCAATACAACTCAACATCCAGAGAAAAGAAAATAGGTTCAGGAGTAGAGTCTCACCAAATTTAATTTCAATCATGCTCACAGAACTAGAACCCAGATCAATAAACTACAGTATAGATGTACAAATACCCATAGAGAACACAATATCAGAACAAATTAGAAAAACACTAGCCATGACATCTCTTGCCTTAGATAAACTAACTACAATCACAAAACAAATACAAAATGAAATCAACTTTGAGATATATACGGATGGATCCATGACATGCCATTTCAACCAATTCTATATAGGCTTTGGATGGATAATAATAACTAGGGACAACCAAGAACTCAAATTCTAAGAACAAATAGAAAACTTCCCCTTATTGACAAAAGTAGAATTGATAGCAATCCTAACAGTGATCAGTATATTACCTGCATATAGTAGAACCAATATCCATATAGACAGCCAGATAGCAATAAACAGTATACAAAAAGTGATGGGAACAAATCACATACACAACTCGAGAAAACAGAAAAACCTGGGGATTCTCCAACTACTCAAGGATATAATTATAGGTAACTACCTGAAAATTGATCTCATCAAAGTCAAGGCCCACACAGGCAACAAATATAATGAACAAGTAGACAAATTAGCATCAATAGACACACATTACAGTATGAAACCAGGATGTAGAACAATCAGCACTCACTTTACAAGAAATCCACAATTCACATAACTTCCCCAATAGAACAACAACATACTTAAAGTCCCTATCAAAACTATGGCCAAAGAACTGATAAAGGCAATACACCTAGTCAGATGGAGACTATTGAACAGAACAAGAATTGAGTTCAGTGACGAGTTATCAAACATATACACAGGCCTACAACAATGTCCAATCTGCAACAAACTAGAATGAGTGAACAACAAACCAATGGAAAAGACCAACAACAAAGAAAATTTAACCTATACCTCTGGAATGAAGAACTCCCGACAAAAGTCAAACTCTATCAAAGACTTCTGAACTTGTATAGAGACAACAAATACATAACTTGCAGATCTAAAGAAACAAATACACATCTATTCATGTGTCAAGATTAATGACAAAAAACAGAAAGAATATATAAGGAATACAATTATTAACAAAGCCAAACAATACAGTGAGATAAAGGACACAGAAATACAGATTAACAATTATCTAAGAAACAACTCCCTGAAGTATACTGAATATTTCAAATGTACCATCAAAGGAGCCATACTTAAAGAAACATACAACCTAATAACCAAATATGTATCAAATAAACAATAAAAGAAAAAATGCATAAAAGTAATCAGACAAGAAATTGGCAAATACCTATATAGCATTTGAACTCAAAGATGTGAAAAATTTCAAGAATGGAAAAAACTACAAGGCATCACATGAAAAATTGAAAGAACAACTAGATACAGCACCCCACAGAAAAGCATACAGCTCAGCACAATGGAAAACCATATAAAAGGTCAATATATAGACCTGGTAAATAAGTATATAGAACAATATATAAAGAACATTGCACACTTCCACAAATTTACAATTTTATATAACACTAGCCCAGCCTTGACTGGTTAGCTCCCACTAGGGTGGCAACAGACCGCGAGATGAGTCTTTCTCTATCGAACTAGTTTGATTAGCATAGATAGTTTTAGCATAAATAATATGTACATCTCTACTTAATTCAAATAAAGTAAGGCTGAGCCAATATTTAAAAAAAAAAAATCTATTTGTATATCATATTTTAGATTTACTTCCTTATAAAAGGATTGCACCTAGTCCTGTGGTTGGCATACTCTACTGATGGCTATTGGTATTAGTGATCATTGAGGATCTTTCAAATTATTCAGTTAGCTTGCAAGTCACTGCTACCATTTTCAGACTCGAGTTTTGATTGGTATAGCAGTATTAACCTTTCAATTTTCCAACTTGGGATTTTTTGGAGATAGAATGAAAACTTTTTGGTTTACTATGTATACTAGCTTTACCACTAAGTGTTTCAAGTTATCTTCTTCACTTTTCCTAGTTGGACTTTTTTGAGCAGTCAAAGCAGAAATCTACCTAACATACACTTAGGAAGAGGCAGCTCTGATTTTTAAAAAAAAACAATCAAGCATCTTATGACCTTTATTGTGGTTAGATGGTTTCTTTTTTGTATCCAATAATGTGTTAGATTTTTGTCTATATCCACTTGCACCAGACCATATAACTTATGGTAGACCCCAGGTTCTTATAGAGCTGAGAAAATGCATTCAAAATGATATATAGTATATTATATTATAATATATATATATATTTAATATGCAATCATGATAAAAATAAAAACTTTTGCAATAGTAACCAGCAAACAATGAGGTTAATAGTTGTAAGTCTGGTTTTTACTCAATGAAGACTTATAACAGGAGCAAAATAAGAATCATGGATTCAGATAAAACTATAGGACAAAATAGTAATCCAAACATAGATAAATTACTATAGAATAAATATATAACTTTTCTGAGAAGCTAAAATAAAGATGAGCAAATAAAGAATACAAAAGGAATAAAAGAAAATATTCAGAAAAAAGTAATATGAATAGGCACACACAACATTAAAGGTGCAATAGACAAGACAAATCAATAAAGTCTTATCAAAGAGATATAGGAACAAGGAATAAGTATAATGGGAATATGTAAAACTAAGCTAATATAAAATAGGTTTTTGGCAATTAATAAATCTATAAGTATTTTTATAATACTAATAGTGATATACTGTATTATTTGAAGCAGAGGTTAGCCTCCTAATCAGAAAAGATTTGAAAAAGAAAATAATATTGATAGAGAAAGAAAAAGGTCATATAATAACAGCTAACCTTCTTATAAAAAAGAAAAAGTCTATATTATATAGATTTACATTTTTTTAAATAAACAATGATATAAAAAGGTATAAAGGAAGAGCTTTCAGATAATAATAATAGATGATTTTAATTCTGTCTATAATCTATTAAAAAATAAAACAATATTATTCAAGGATAAGTTTAGATCTTCTTGATATCTTGAAATTCTATTGTTCAACTTTTTGGATGAATAGGGCTTCATAGATACCCAAGTAGTATAGGAAGATAAAAATAAAACTCTAACACAGTGAAATATCACAAGCAGTAGTAAAATTAATTATATTTCAATATTATAGGACCTAATAAAATATTTGTTATTGCAATTTGATAATCAAGAAATACAAAAAGTCACAGGAAGTGATTATACCATGCTAATAATTACCCTTCAAGATAAAGACCTCTTTATAGAAGTCCAACTACCAAATCAAAAATACAAAATAAAAAAAAATTGATATAAAAGAATCTTTATTAGAACAGTAGCAAGCCTATTGAGAAAACTTGGACTATAAGTTCAACACAAAGCTGGAATCTCTTTTTTTAAAAGAATCCAAAGTAGATAAAGAAGAAAAACTTATAGACAAGATTTGAAAAGTCTTTAAAAAATGATGTATAAAGTAGCTTTTAACAAGCTTGAAACTAAAAAGGCTATATCACATAAAGAAAGAAATAATAGACACAACTCTAAATTTATTAAATATAGAAAGCCTTGCAACTAAAGAAACTTCTCAAGAAAGCAGAAACCTCGAAAAAAAATAGAAAAGCTATAAACCTTTACAAGTCAATAGAGAAATATAATGTCTTTCACAATTTATATCTTTAGATTGAATATATTATGTGCAATATAACATCTTCAATATAATTTGGATATTATTAAAAAAGGATATTCAAGATATAATAGAAAATCTAAAGTTCATTAGTCAAAGTCTTAAAACCAAAAAACAAAAAATGCTATTAAAGTCACATTAGAACAAAAATATAATGATCTAAAAAACAATCAGAGAACAACATAAAAACATGAAATCAAAAAAGAGATAAGATGATATTATCTAAAAACCTTCAAAAGAAGAGAAGTCAATTTTGACAACCTAACAAAAGATTGGAAAAAGAAGTACAATTCCAGGAACTATATTCAAGATAGTGGCATAAGAACCTTCTTGAATCAATTTTACAAGAAGAATTATGTGAAATACTTAAGATACTTTCCAATAACAAGACCTCAGGCTAATCTCAGATTAGTTATAAGATATTAAAGAGATTAAGTCAGGATGAAAAAGAATATCTGAGAAAATGCTTACCAACTTCTTGAAATAGGCAGTTACTTCTATATCCTGAAAAAGAAATCATATATAGTATATTCTATAGTCAAGTTAAAGCCTTGGAAATGTAAACTTTTAAATATAAGACCTATTATATTACTAGAGGTTACTAGAAAGTATTTTATCAAGTTCTGATCAATAGAATGAAGAATATTTGTAAGATCATAATATCTTTAGAGGATCCAACTATACAGGGTTGTTAGGAGAAAGTATGACAGAACTGATCCAAATTTTTAATAACACTTATGAAAATATAAGAAAGAATAAAAAAGAGTTATGGATATTGTTTTAAGATACAATCAAAGTTCATAATACTACTAGTCTAGACATGCTAGTAAAAGTAATGGAAAGAGTCAAGGCACCTAAAAATTTTATCAAGATTATGATGAACCTTTTCAAAAATAGAGAATTCAAAGTCATATTTGAAAATGATCTTGTTAATTCTATAAAAGCAGGAGATGAAATCAATTAAAAAAAGACTATTTCATTATTAATATGAAGAATCTTCTATATCCCTTTACTGTGTAAAATCCAAAATGACACAAATAGAGGATATAAAATATTAGTTACTTGAAATCTGGACTTTAATAGTTACAAGGTTGAAAAGTTAAAATTATGACATGCTACAATAGCCTTTATATATGATATAACATGGATAGCAAGATTCAAAGAAGACATAGAAAAGATCTTGGAAATAGCAAAAATCTTCTATAGAGCTAATAACTTTCAGATCAATAGTAACAAATCAAATTTAGTTAATATTAACAATCCTAACTATTATCCAGAAGAAGTCCAGGCAGGTATTAAAAAAGTAGTCAAAGAGCTTGACAGAGCAAACCAAGTAAGATTTCTAGGAATTTGGATAGGCAATCAAAAGATTTCGATTAAACTAAAGGAAAGAGTGCTCAAAGAAATTTATGTAATTGCTAGAGCTCTTAAATATAAAAAGATAATAGATAAACATGTACTTTATATTCTAAATAGGATATTAATATCAAGAATAGAATTTAGAATATAGTATACAGTAGCATATTGTTCTAAAAATATGCAACACATTAATAATAGCATATAGAAAACTCTTCAAACACAAAAGTTTATTATATAGATCTATTCACAACATATCATTCAAAGATCCATAATTTGAAAAACATTTGGATGCTACAAAGAGAAAGTCAGATAACAGGATTGTGCAATAGATTAAATAATCTTGGACCAGCAGAAACCACAATAATCATAAGGCTCAAACAAGCACAAATCAAATATTGGAAACCACTTAATCTATTGACTTGTAACTCACTATTTTATAGATAAAGGCAACTTTTTGCTCCAAGTAATTAAGTTAGTCAAAGATATAAGAATTATTTTTCAAAGTTGGAAATAGCATAATATCATTAAATAGGAAAAAGAAAATAATCTGATTAAAGAATATTTCTTATCTGAGAAGTATAATAAAGCCATACTATTACTAAGAAACAATAGATTGATATACTGTATATAGATCAGCTTATCAACTATAAAGCAAGTGAAGTAAAAAATTGGTACATGTTTCAACTTATTCAAAAAAATAAACAAAGGTTCTATCACAGAATAGTTTTTAAATATTTAATATGTTTTCCAAAGATCTTCTAAATCAACTTATAGAATCATGAAAAATAGATTGGATAAAATGGGAGCCAATATATTTTATGGTCTGCCCTAATCATGACAAGAGTCAAAAAATATAAATAATTAAAAAGAATACTAATTACAAACTAATATGAGAAAAGTTACTACAAAAAGAATCTAGAAAAAAAGCAAAGATCAAATACTATAGGTATTAGAATAGTGAAAATAGTCAAGAGATAAAGCTAATTAAATGTATGGATTATCTAGATAATTTTATTCAAGAACAGAGTTACATTATGAAGGGAGATATGGAAGAAATATAAAGTATATGATACTATATTTTAATACAAGAAAAATCCTAGGAGAACTTAAATGCTAACAATCCCATATCCTATAATATCTCTGAAAAGAACAATAAAAAAAACAATAGATGGCAATCAAGTATTTGTACAGAGTCTACAGGGGCCATTTTAGCAGTTCACTTTTTAAGGTGCCAAGATAAATTATATAAATATAGAAAGTTGGGAAGAAATGATCATTAAAGAGAATGTTAAAAAAAGAATATATCAAGATCATCTAATAGAGATACTCTAGCATAATCAAGGATTTAAGCAAAAGTTAACTTTCTATTTAGATGGATCACTCATATCAACTCTTTCTCAATCACTTGAGGCATAGCAACCTTGGTAACAAGGAAATGGCTTCCAATACTAGAAATGTCAAAGTTTCGTAACTTGAATAACAGAGAATACAAAGAAACCAGTGTGCAAGAGAAGGAACAACGAGACCACCTCCCTTCACAATCAACTATATGCCAAGAAGCCCAACACTACACAGACAAAATTACCAGCAACCTTGGCAGTAGAACACAATCAAGAAAATGAAGAAATAAATACCTATGAGAACTCAACAACTGTAATGTCAGATGCAACCAGCATGAACGTAGAGGCAAAACCACTTCGCAAAGAACAAACGTGAAGCGAACAGATGGAAAAAGCTGAAAATGGAACATGAGACCCATTAGCAAACCATGCACCTCTGGCAAGAAGAGATGCAGACAAAAAAAGCTCACAGGAGAGGAAGAGCAATCCTGCAGCAGGTAATAGCAACAAACAGGGGAATGAACAAGTCTCCTGAGAAAGGAACGATGAACTTTAGACACCTGTAGTTCGAAAGAACAGCGTGGTGTGCCCCAACAACAAGCCAAGACCAAGAACACCAGTCAACCTAGAAATCAGATATGAAAGAGGACATTTTAAAGTAGATATTGACACCAACATCACCCCAGAGTCAAACAACAATGCAAAAATTCTCTACCTAATCAAAGCCCTCAACTCTCCCTCAGGGCTCATCACCATTCACAGTGAACACAGCAAAGAGGTAACACGAATCATCACGACTTTCGGAGATCAACAAGCAGCAGATGATGCAACAAGAATGGAGTTACCTAATTTAAATGACAATAAGCTCACACACATGCAAATCAGCAGACAATCAATCAAAAAAAGCAAATCTATAGTGGTCTGGAACATACTCCTGAACATAAAGCTTCTGGAAGTAAGATAGCACTTCACCAAATTCAGCAATATATCAGGAATCAGTATGAAAATTCAAAACTTGTGACAGTCTGCCATAGTTATCTTCAAAGAAGCATCAGTTCAAGAATTATTGATTAAGCAGCGTAGTACCCTCATTAAAAGGAACACAGTCATGATAAATGACACCTGCTGGTCTATTGATCAGATGCAAGAAAGACACAATATAGTGATCAAACTAATCAATTTACCACCAGATACCACAACATAGAACCTCAAACAAGCCCTAGGTGAGATGAAGACATGCACATACTACATATCACATATGTGCTCAATGAGATACCAATTAAAGAAGTTTGTAGTAGTAAGTTTTGAAACAAGAGAAGACTTGCTGGCAGCTAAAGACTCAACTTATATTCTTGGTGAAACAGAGATATCTTTAGTACCCATCAATACACCATTATGTTCAATCTGTGATGCAACAATCCATCTCATCAAAGGGTGTCTGATCAAGGAATGAGAAAACAATGGCAAGAATTTAATCACACCCAGACAGAAAAATATAGACAAATTTACAGCAAGTTCAGGCCTGCTAAGATAAGCAACCTTAGGACACCTGCAGTTCCAAGCAACAAGGAAGATGCCAAACCAGTATCATATGCAGTAGTGGCACATGCCAATGGCAATCGATAGAACTGGACAATGCGAGAACATACTTAACAAAAACAACAGAGGCAACTCCAGAGTCAGCAGAAATATGCATACAACCACAAGATATCAGAGAAGTCACTGAGCTACTCAGGATATTACAAAGTGAAGTCGCAAGCCTCAAAAAAATAGTAGTAGATCTTTATGAGAGGGTTACAAACATTGAGGCATATAATCAGAAATATTATGACAAAATGAAACAATCTATGGATAGCGAAGACAAGAAGAAGGAGGAAACACCAAAAAGCTCAAGTGATCCCGAAACATCACTCCAAACACAAGATACAACAGATATTTGTGAAAGACAACAACAAATCAATGAAACAATGGAAAACATGCAGGCCAACATGCAAAGAGCACTAGAAGTCATAAATACTTTGACAGGTAATCAACACAAACACCAATTTTAATCATTATAGATAATACGTCAAAAAATAAACACTATTGGAAATAAATAAAGAAAGATCACAAACCCTTGAAAAACCAACCAATCAAGTAGAAACAGGATTCACATTAAGAATCGCAACCTCCAACGTGAAAGGGCTCAACAAAAAAGCAAATAGAATAGCCTGACAGAGCTATGACAAAAGGAAAACTGAGACATCGTGATAAGTATAGAAATGAATGGAAGCAACTACATAACTAAATACTGGAAGATTGTTGAGTACGAATGCCACTAGATCAGCATAAACAAAAACAAGAAGCAGGAGTAGGAGTGGTCCTCAAACATCAGCTGGCAAAAAGAATTGTTAAAAAATAAATAATTGCAGGAAGAGCCATTATGCTTGATGTGGCCTTTCCTCATAAGAAGTACTTGAGAATAATAGGCATATACTTCCCAGCGAAGGCCTCAGAGAAATCTAACTTTGAAAAGTTGGTAATGAGATGGCTCAAAACGAGTCACAAACTCAACTGGAAAGTAGTAGTCACAGGAGACCTAAATGATGTAAACAGGCCTTGTATAGATAGATTCTCAAATAAACATTGCCGATTCGAGAACAGGATGTCATTGAATAGCATTCTTATCAAGGATATGAAAGGCTATATATTTATTGACACTTTTGCATAGCCAACCCACAAAAAGATGAATTCATATGGAAAATGGACTCAACCACGATGAGTAGGATTGATTAGATTTGAACAATACAAAATGGGTAGCTGGAACTGCTGACAGCAGATATCAAGAATGAATACAAACAGCTATATGAGAGTGATCACAGCATTGCAATCGCCAGAATACATCTGGCCTTCTCACTTCTGAGGAAAAAAAAAAACACACAGAAAAAGCCCAACACAAGATATAACTGGGCTAGCACAGAATCACCAAGATGGAAGAAGTGGACAAAACAGATAGAAGAAGATACAGCCTGCATCAATAGTAGGACATGTTCAAGTAATAACATAGACAAAATGTGGTATATCCTAAGGGAATCAATCTTAAGAGAGATCAGCGCACACATTAGAAGGTTTAAGAAAGTGCAAAATCCACTCACAAAACAAACAAGACAGATGCAACAGGATAGTCTCGACCTTAGTAATCGGGTTATGTCAGCTCAAAAAATTGTTAACAAAAGGTGAGATAAGGAAAATTGAAGAAGAAGGTTTGGTAAGAATTCAACACCTAGCAATAAAGAATAGAATAGAGCTTCTTAAAGAACTCACTATTCCAGAGGACTTTAAGACCATGAGAGTCTCAGTAGTGGAAGAAATCACAAACATCAAGAGCACTTCATATAGACATCTATGTGAGGCAAAGAGCAAGAAAATCCATGAGGCCATTAACAACTGCATGGCTTGGTTCACATCAGACAAGAAAAGAATAATAGATAGCTTTCTAGAAAAGAAAAAAAGGAAAATCAAACTCGATGAGCTAATTTTGAACAGCGAGGAGCCATATATAATACTGGATAAGGCTGAGATAAAATCAAGGGTGAGAGAACACTTCAAAAAGTGGACCAAATGGTCTTAGCCACGAGAAATTCCATAGGAATGGAAAGAAGAATACAAACCCCTTCAACATGTGGAAGAGAATTGGTATGCAGAAAACTTAATGAACTTCTCTTCACAAGAGATAAAAGACATCATTGTCAAGACAAGCAAAATCTCAGCCCTGGGCCTATCACAAATCCCATATATAGCACTGCAGCACCTAGGTTCTAAAGCAATTGGGAGTGTCAGAAATATCTTTAATGCAATCTTATATTCTGGTACGATGCTGCAAGAATGGAAGGAAGGGACTATCTACCCGATCCCAAAGACATATGACTGGGGTAATGACCTAATGAAGGTCAGACCTATCATACTTCTAGAGTCAATCAAGAAGATATTCACGAAAGGACTGGTGAACAGACTGTCTAATATATTTACCAGACATGAGATATTGTTGGAACACAACTGGGCAGCCCTGCCAAGGATGAGTACAATGAAACCCATCTTCGAAATAAATATAGTTATTGAAAATGCAAGAGAAAACAACAAGGAATTGTGGATCCTTTTTCAAGACATAAGCAAAGCATATAACAATGTGGACCTAATCAACTTAACATAGGCCATGAGAAGAATTAAGCTACCGGACAAACTAATAAACCTTATAATGGAAGGCTTCAAGGATAAGAAGAACACAGTTATCATAGGAGTAGGTACCACAGATCCATATGACGTGAGAAACAGAATTGATCAAGGAAATGCAATATCACTGTTCTTATGATACATTTACTATGACCCACTAATAAGTAAGGTTAGCAAAACACAAGAGTACAGAAGCATTACAAAAACATATAACAGAATATAGCTCAGAATATTACGAAGCATCACGAACATATCTATCATAACATATATGAATAATACAGCATAAGTAGCTGGGAACTGAACCCAACTAGAAGTCATCATAAAACTAGTCAGCTCTTTTTACAACCTTGTGCAAGTCAAAGTCAATCCAGAAAAGTCAGAGCTCCTCATAATTAACAACAAAAGAGAGTCTAAAGTAACCTTCAAACAAAGCACAATCAGAGCCACCCAGGGGATAGTTAGATACCTGGGAGTATGGTTCGACTGGGATGGGAAAAAGAAACATCAAACAAATTTGATCAGCCAAATAATATCAAACCTTGCCAGCCACTTACTCTGGAAAAGAATAATGGATAAACAAACACAATACCCATTCAATCACATAATCATGCTGATGATAGAATACTTAATACAAGATCTACATCTTTCTAAATTCAAAGTCGATAACATTAATAGAAAGCTCAGGAGGATCTTCAAACATAAGGTAGGCTTCACAACATCAGCTCAAACTGTATCTTCCACAGTAATCTGGGATATAATATCTTCAATCTCAAGGAACGTATGCTCCAGAAGCATATTACACTAATTGAAAAACTATACCTGACAACTAAACATGCAGGACGGCTATGCAGGGAAAGGATAACAAATCTCTAGTGGGAAGCATAGTTAGACACAAGCATTCTGGAGAAATGCTCAAAGACATATTCAATAGTCACCAACTTCTTGCAAGACACACTCATCGATGCACAAAAGCAAGGTTTCTCTTTCAGAAAAGCAAAGGATACTACAAGGCACTGGAGTCAAAACTGATGCCACTAAAAAAAAAAAAAAAACACTCATGGGCCCGCACTGATTCGAGAAATACAGGAATAAACTTTGAACAAACAACCTAAGGTGGGCAAAGCAATTCACCAACTACAGTAAGATCAAAACTATCAGCTGGGCATAAGTATGCCAGATTATCAGACAAAGAGTGCAAGGAAGACAATCACGTTACTATTAAGACATCATTAACAAGCTTACTACAGGAATCACGCATCCAGATTATACAACAAGGCTAACCAATCTCCATCTTGGCATGAACATTTTTCACTGTACAATCTGGGTGAACAAGATGAGCAGCAGACACTTGAAAAAGAACAAGCTCATATGAATAGTGACATTGAAAGAAATAGTAGAGGGAAATTTGCTGCTAGAAAAAATGAAAAAAAAAAATACAATTACAATTATGGCAAGACATTATACTATGAATATCTCGGCATTGTATCTAGAGACATACCGGGAGTATGACAACAATACAAGTATAACAGAGAGTACCTGTATAATAAACATCTTAAGCAAAAATATGATAGCGATCACCGGAAGTAGCAAACAAGTCATGATAGATGAAAGGATATATAAGGTAACCAGTTTGCTGTCATCTTCAGACAGTATCAAGGCAAGGCTTATTCAACACAAGAATAATCCCATGACTGAATTTAATAATGTTTATATCTTGGCCCACTCATATGAACGAGTACGTCTGATGAATCAAGAACAGTACTAGCCTAAATAAACTTAGTCACCTGCAACGTAGCATGGAAGGCTGGAAAAAAGTCAGAATCACAACAGATGCAAGTTGCTATAGGAACTTCCACACCCTTGCATTTCATGTAACCAACCTCCTAACAGGAGACAAGACAGAGATAAAGTACTCAAAATCCTTCAAAAAACAACACCAAATGAGGTAGAGTTAAACATGGTTACAATCGCACTAGCTACTCTCCTAGCAAAAATGGAGACAATAATTCATACTGATAGTCGATAGTCACAACAGCCCTAACAGCAATGAAAAACAAAAGCAAAATAGAATTTTTGGTAGAGCATACAAAAGACCTAGTCCATTCTAGAAACCTTAAACTCCAAATTGAAAAGATTAGAAGGAATGAGACATATATATATAGCAAGGTGGTTTTAGAAGCCAAATAAGCAAGGCTCAAGTGGCAAATGACCAAGCTAGACATCACCTTCAGTAATAGAAATGAGCTTGAACTTTTGTACAAGGGTCAGGTGACCAACTACAATAGCAGGGAAGCAGTCCAGAATCATTTTCAAAACATACAGATCATGGAATGGTGCCATTTGAAAATAAATCATGACATTAACCAATGATGCAATAGACTGGGAAGCAACAGTAGACTTTCTGAGATCAAAGAAGATCATGGCAGGAGCCACGAGTGCCGAGAACCATCAACAAAGAACTTTTAAGTTAAAATCATGGAGTCAAAAACTGCTGACCATGTCCAAACTAAATGAATAAAGGACCGACCTATACAAATCCAGACAATGCATCAGATATAAGGTAGTAGTAAAAGACCTAATGCATGTGTACACATGCAGTGAAAATAACTTCAAGTTTGATAGCCATATAGTAGAGACAATTGCATGCTTTCTTCAGAGTAGGGAGAGACGAAGAAAGCACTGGGTGCAGGAATAGGTCACAAGGGCCAAAGAAGAAAAAATCAACCGCTGGATTCAAATAATAGTCAGAAGTTTAGTCCTACAGGATATAGCAATAATGATAGCAGCTAGGCAAGGATTTTTAAGAAGAAAGCCAAACTAACCCTTGTAAAATACTTTGACATACTCCAAGAAATCATAAGAGCCACCTGGAAACAAAGATGCGAAGCCATAAACAAGTGGGAAATCTCCCAGAGGATAACAAAAACAAATAAGAAAACAAAGAGCAAGTGGAGTCAAAATATATAAAGGGGCTCCATTTGGAGACAAAGGCATACAATTAATCTAGATTGGAAAAAATGGAAAACCTTCAATTTTCTTTTCAATCTAAAAAACAAAGAAAACAGTCCTAACTCAGCCTAGACAAGTTAGTTCCTCGAAAGGGGGCAACAGGCTATAGAAGTTTACCAGAAATCTGAACCAGAAGGTATCTTTTTCTAAAAATCCTAATATACATGCTAGTATAGTTTGTAAAATTTAGTTAACTTTGAAACTGATAATACAATATAATATCAAAGTAAAAGTTTAATAAAAACTAACTGAAGACTGAGTTAGCTTAAAAAAAAAAAAAAAATTAGATGGATCACTAATTAATCACAATAGTAATAATATAAAAATAGGAGTCGCATGAATCCAAATAAGTAATACAGGAAAAAAAAGTAGATTTCAAATAGAAGTAAATAATTAGCTTTCATTTATATATGTAGAATTAATAATAATAGTTACAATACTCCTGGTAATTCCAATAGATAGCTCAATTGAAATCTCTACAAATAGTTAAGCCTATATCTTAAAGTAGAAAATAGTTAAGAAAGATGACTCAAAAAGAATATATAAAAGATGGCTAAAGAATAAGAACTAATTATTATGGGCTTTGAAATACAGTTAAATAGTCTCTTTTATTTTTAGAGTATCATATATAATTTGTTTCTTAGTCCATTAGCTTTAATATAATAATACTTTTTTTGAAATTGTCTATAATGAATAGATCATTTTTTGATAATATTATATTATATATTTCTTCTTTTATAGATTACTAATATATGTATTTTTGTTATAGTTATATATCTCTTTCTTTTTTATAGTTTTTTCCATTTAAATTAAGGTGTTTATCTCTTTGATAATACTCTCAGTAATATTGTTTTGAGACTAAAATTAGATTCTGACTTTTTTACTAATTGTATTATACAGCTATTTAAGTTTTTGATATCAGTATTCTTGTTTAGTTGATTATATAAAATAACTTGCTTTTAATATTGATATATTTGTATTAAAAGGATTGATCTAGTAATTTTATAGTATTTTGATTTGAATCTTTATTTCTTGTGATATTTTTTGATATATTTTTTATTATATTTAACATTTGCTGTCTTATTTTTTGCTATTTTCTATTTATACATATTGTAATATACAGAATATTATTTTTGAGTTTAACAATATGCTTTTCAAGCTTGGTTATAAATGTTTCCCATTGTTTTGCTGATATGTTTTTCTATAAGAATTTAATGTTGGCATGTAAATATTATAGGTGTCTTTATTTGATCTTTAGCTATCAACTTTCCATATTGTAATAAAAATAGCTTCTAATACTATTGAATAGTTATTTTTAGTTATAATATTCATTCTATTTCTATTTTTATCTATTTATTTATAATTATTTCTTTGATATTCTTTGATATTCTTGTTAGTACTTAATTAGCATAGATCACTTTATCAAATATAGCATATGATATAATTTACTATAGATTAGGTAGCCCAAAAGGCCTAGGAGGCTTAAGTAATCCAAGTGACCTATTTTTACAAGTATATAAGTAGTTATAATTTGCTCAAAAGTAAAATAAGTTTGAATATAACTTTATTTGACTTTGAAAGTTTAGAAATAACTTTATTTTTCTTTTGAGAGATTAGATATTTTTTTTTGACTTTAGGACTAAAGGAATTGTTCTAGTTTTCTTGATTCATTAATAAACTTGGATTCTGGATAAACCATATTTCTTGTGAAATACTATATGATAATGTTTAAAGGATTTTTGATAAATCCATTTTTGAATATTTTATTATTATTATAAACTACTTCTTTAATTTTTTCTTTAAGAATTGTTCTTTTAAAAGCAATTCCACTTGGATACACTAGTTAAATATAAATTTGATCACAATATATATTATCTATAGATTATAGTTCATCTTGACATTTGTATGGTCAGCAATATATGTATCAACTGTATACCATGATATCAAAAGCTTGTTCAGATCATATTAATTCCACTAGCTAATATTTTGTTATATACTTATAAGGATACATACTATGTGTATTCTCTTTTATATGAACTATACTATCAATATAAGATTATCATATCTAGTTTCATAAACTATTGATAGAATCTATTACTTATGTTCCTATTTATTTTTTTGTTAATGCTGATTTTATCTGCTTTGAAGAATGGATAGCAATTGAAGTCACCTTCTATTATGAAGTGCCAGTTTTCTTGATTATATTTTTTGATTTATATTATTATTTATTTTATATAAGATATTTAAGCTTTCCAGTTTTAATAAAAAGATAAAATTCTATTATTCTATAATATCTTTTAATTAAAGATATTGGATTGATGCATATGGTTTTATATTGGCAATATTGGATCTATATTCTATGATTAAATAGGAATTTTTGATTGCAATATTGACTCATACTCTATTAGGTTTGTTATCTGTCCATCATCTTGAATAGTTAGTTATTTTAGTGTGTTGTATCACTATTAGTTCCATTTGTTTTAATAAATATTAATATGTATCAATTATTTATTTCTCAGGTTGGAATCATATTTTTCTTTTTAGATCTTTATTTAGTTTACAGCAGTTTAATATAGTAATTATTTAATAAGACTTATTGTTATAACTATTTACTATGATTTCTGATTATATTAAAGATAAATTGTGTATTTAATATATAATTATATGAATATATTGTTTTCATGGGAAAGTTTTATTTATTGTTATAATGTTCTGATATATTGTTATTGAGGTAAGTTTCTTTAACTATTATATAAAGATATTTTATAGATTGTGCTGTTTTGTTAAATAATGTATTATATTATATAATAGATGTAATTGTTAAGATAAAGAACTGTCTAGTAAGGAATTGTTGCTTATTATGTTTTCCATAATTATTGTCTAATGGTTAAGAGTGCAAATATATTTTCTAAAAGAATATTTACAATAATAAAGACTAATATATTCATAATTCAATTTGTGTTATTGATAGTGTTGTATAACTGCTATTGCTTTATGAATATTATTTAGATTTGAGAAGTGTAGTATGTTCTATTTTTTGCTTTTGGTTACCTAGTTGTAATTTTCTTCCATTTCTTTAGCATTATTAAAATAATATTATTTTAGATAATCAATTTTTTTATCTAGATTGTTAATGGCCTCTTTAATTAATCTAAGTTTGGCTTAGATTGTTGCAAGCATATTTACTATATCTTGACTAGTATTATGATAGAAGTTTGACAGTTTTTATTGAGAATTCTTGTTTTTTATAGCAAAAGTATATAATTCTAGAAAGCTTGCTATCTTTATATCAGTAGTTGTTGAGTTTTTGTATAAGTGTTGAGTTTTGCTGATTTGAATCACTAATATAGTTTACTGAATTTGTTGACCTATTTTTAGTTGAATTCTTTCCATTGTTCTCTTCTTTTTATAATGTCATACTGTATAATCAGGCGTTGTAAACTATTGCAAATGGTGTAAAATTTGATTTTAATTAGTTTGTATTTTAGTGTTGTTTTCTCAAGAGTAAAGGTTTTATTAAGTATTTTCTGGAAAATATTTGTATTCTCAAAACTAAGAACTGTATATTTCTTGGATTTGTTTTTTTTTTTTTTTTTATTATAACTCTCTGTCAGGCTAGTTATGTGTGCTTTATTAAACAATTGTAAGCTGTACATTATATATGTGACGCTAAAGCTAATTCTCTAACTAACTCACTCGTCAAAGTCTTATATTTATCTAAGACTCTAAATATAACTTCAGAAGTGATTTATCATTTCACTAGTAGTTCAGGTGAAAACCCTTCCAACTTCTAACATCATTGCCCGCAGATCACTACTGCGTATCACTGTACGATGTTCTGACAAGGGTCAAAACCCCAATCACTGCATCTCATATCTAATCCCATTTCTTACAATTTCTATAAGGTTTTTGTTTTCACTCTTTTTTACTTCTTCTCTTTGTCTTGTACTTTTATGACTGGGATTATCTTGCGGATCTTGCTTTCTTGCTTCCTGGGCCTTCTTGTATTTTGCTCTTCTATTAATTCTTTATTCTTGTTCCCATTCAATGATCTTTTCACATCTCAGGTTCCAAACTTGTTTTCGGATCTGATTGCAAACCTTTTTTTGTACTTTTAGAATCTATTTTTTGGCCATTGTTCCTAGCTTCTTTCCATAGCAGTTTAGGTTAGCAGCTTCTCCAATTGCATTGCTTTCCACTAATTCTGAGCAAAAGTTAAGAGTGCTTGAACTAGTTTGTGAGGCTGATTCTATTAGTCGGGAGGTCCATTTATCTAATTCATCTTTTTCTCGTCTATTGTCAACTACTAGTTGTACCATTTTTTCATCCGCTTCTTTCTTACGTTCTTGATACAACTTATCAAATTCTTTAAGAAAAGTCTCAGATCCTTTTTGCCATGGTGCCAAGATCTCAATCTTATGACCAGGACATTTTAATAAGTGTTCTGTTATTTCTTGATACTGATTACATGCTATACATCTTGTTCGCTGGTATAGATCTGGTCTTCTTATTACTAGCTTGCTTAAAGTAGGTAGTT
>CAJVPT010002068.1:0-18819 GCA_910592055.1 Acaulospora colombiana | reverse complement strand
TATAATAAAAAATACTTGTATATATTTTCAAGTTTATTAACAATAAAACAATATCAGATCAACTGGTGAAGAGATTTTTTGAAATTCTTAGTTACTTGTGATAATGATTTAAAAAATGCTGCTGCTACTTTAAAGGCCTATATTGACAATGCAAAAAAATCCAAAAAAAAAGCCATAAAAATTTTGTAAGTGTAATTTTTTTGTAACTATATTAACTTAACTAAATTACAGATCAGGAAAAATTTATTGACTCAAAAGTATATTGAGAAGATACATGCAGTAAAAATTATATATCTTGACCCCCTCCCTGATTACAATAAAAAAAAAATAAAAGGAAAGTGAATATTCAAAAAAACAAATCCCTTGTCTTTTTATATACCTGCAATCAATGCTACCTCCTGTCTTCTGATAATAATAAAAAAAAAATGAAGAAATAATAGTTCGTGATAGAGCTTTCAACAAGGTGATACTGGTTGTATACTGAAATTGTATTAATTCTGATATACATGAACTCATGAGAAGTACAATTATTGACATGTTTGTTTTGTGTCAACAAGTTGTTCAATCATCAGAAAAAAAAAATCAAAGAATTGAATTAAGGTGTCTTAACAGTTACAAGATATATATTTAACTAAACTTAAGTTTTTGATTTTTAAAACTTTATTAATTTTAATGTTTACAGGTATTTTTTGACAAGAGAAAGTGGAATATTTACCTATGTATATAACATACCTGTTGAATTATGAGGGTCCGAAAGGCAATATTTGCAAAAAGAGAAAGTTATAGTGCTGAACAGTTTTTTTTTTAACTATGCCATGCATATATTTCCTGAAGATGTGACCTCAAGTATACAAAAAATAATAGAAGAATATAATCTATCCTGACTAGATGGCAACAAATATAGTGCTACCAACAAAGGAATTATAGTTTCTTTTGATAATAAAAAAATATATTTAAACCATCCTTTAGGTCTATATGAGGCCTATATAGCATGGAAATACAGAAAATTTACCCATACTGACCTTAATTTTTTAAACCATACAATTGCAGCTACTTGCCTAAGAGGAATATGACCTGTTAATAATAAAGAATTTGCTTGCAGTGAAGAGGATTTTGATAGAGACAACTTTTACATAGTTAAATAGGTAATTAAAGTTGAAATGATAGATATTTTTTAAACATTATAAATTTTTAAAAATTTAAGTTAGTAACAAATTAAAATTGCCTTAATTTTACTAGGAAATACTCTTTATTACTAAGCAGAGAATAAATTGTATAGTACTACAGTATTATCGATGGAAGGTATAACTTGTGGGTTGTCATAAAATTTGATCAAAAAAACAATATCAGCTATAAAAAAATAGAGAGAAGGTAAATAAGAAGCATATTATATAAATTACTGACATAATCAATTATCAATTGATTAACATGCTTTGCAAGTACTTGAAACATTGATAATAAAAAATAAAGAAAAAAATGATACAGAAAATCAAGTTATTTTAGAGAGTATTGGTTATAGAAGGAAGTATATTAATGTAGAAGCAAATGAATGACCATGGGTTGTATAAATAAATTTATTTAAATTTAATAAAAGGAAAATTTTTAAATTAAAAGTAAAAAATATTCCTGAAAGAAAATATACTAATTAAAATATTTTTTATTAAAATAAAGCCAGGTTAATTTAAATATATTTAATTTAATTTAGTTAAATCAAAGCAGTAATAGCTAAACATGTTTTAAAATAGATTCAAAATATATCAAATCAATTTCAAATTGATTTTGCATCGAATCTGAATTGGATTCAAATTCAGATTTGGATTCAAATTAGATCGAATCAAATCAAATTCAGATTCAAATCAGATTAGATTAAACTGTTATGTTTTTGATTAGATCAGATAAGTTTAAAATGAATCAGATCCATATCTGATATGTATTTATAAAATCAAATCAGATCAAATCTAGTTAAAATCTGATTCAATTCAATCCGTTGTAATCACTACCTACTTCTCCATACAAAAAAGAACTGAAAAATAAATATTTAGCAATCATTGAATATGCATAGGCATTATAATTTAAAAACTTTTTTCCATTCACCTGTGGCACAGCAAACCCAGGTAACAAAATACTAAAGAAAAAAAGATATGAAGAAACCAAAGAGACAACAATATACTACTAGCAAGCCAAACTATAACATAGACAAGATATTTAACAGAAAGGCCACTCTCATTGAAACGAACAAGGAACAGATATCCAAAAAGAAACATATAGCAACAACTCAAAGCAAAAACCAAAACAAGAAACAACTCTCTCCTTTCAAAAATATCCTTGTCATTGAATAGAACTACACAAATAACACCATGACAGCAATAAGCAACAATGGAAACAGCAACAACAGCTCCAGCTCATAGAGTAAGCAAGTTGAACAAGAACAACTCCAAATATCAGCAGTTACAGGACATGTAGATAGTAACGCAGAACCCCAGGTATAACACACAGCAAGGTCAGATGACTCCGATATCAACATGAATCTCAACGAGGAATTCTCAGAAGCAGAAGATGACTGACAGATTGCTAACAATAACAAGAGAAAAAACAAAAGACCATCAATATATACCCCTGATTCAAGACCACGACTCGGGTCACCTTTTGATCCCAGACTCAAATATGGATGGGGAAAAATCAAGCTGGAAGTAAAAGCTTCACTAATCCCTGGCAAAACAACTTACAAGAAGATACTCTATATCATGAAAGCCCTGAACTCCCTAGAAGGCCTCCTCAAAATCCAAAATAAACATTGTGAAGATGAAGACTACATCATTACCATTTTCAGAGATCAACAAGCAGCAGATGATGCAAGCAACCTTATCTTATTAAACACAGACAATCTCTACTTATTACATATAGAAAAAACTATAAACAGGCTTGATAAGGAATGCAGTATCAGGGTATAGAACATTCCCCTAAACACAAGGCTCATAGATATACAAAAAACCTTCACCAAATTTGATCAAATTAACAACATAAAGATGACAACCAGAAATATGTGACAATCCATGACAATCACATTCATAAATAGAAAAGACAAACTCAAACTCTGGAATTAATGGAGTACACTAATCAAAACATACTCTATAAGAATTTTCAATGTAAGATGGGACCTCGAACAAATGAAAAGCTGGGACAATCACTTTCTTAAACTTACAAATCTCCCACCTAACACAAATGCTTTCAATCTCAAACTCATCTATCAAGAAACAGGAACTAAAACCTGCTATATCCCTTGCCTACTATCATATAAACCCAGAAAGTACACAGTCCTCAGTTTTGAGGATGAAGCCAACCTTCAACAAGCACTTACCAAAACCTTCACACTAGGTGAAACAATTCTTGAATGCAAATCAATCGATATCAAACTTTGCACTATTTGCGACAGCCTGTAACACATTGTAGCAAACTATATTATCAAAAAAAGAAGAGAACAATGGAAGGAATTCAATCAAGAACAAGCTAAAAAGTTTGGAAAACTATATCAATATTATAGACCAGCCAACTCAGCATCTATCCGTCAATTGACAAACCTATCCATTAGGAGGGTCACAACCATTTCAGAATAATATGCCTCAGCTGTAAAAAAACAAATACTCATGACAACAACTCCTGAACATCCATCAAGAGAACACTCAGAACATAGCAATCATGCTAGCTGAAATTCAATTAGAGCTCAAGACAATCAAAGAAGCCCTGCACAATTTAGATGAGAGAATAAATAGCCTAGAACAATATTGTTTCGACAATGTAGAAGACACGAAGAAAGATCACAATCAAAGCAGTGATAACAAAGTACTCACCATTCAACACACCCCAGACTTGAGTGACATTCAATAGCAACAACAACACTATACAACTCTATTGGAAATATGGATAAAACAATGAATGTGCTAGTCTCTACAATCACAAACATGATTCCCATGAACACAAGTTCTTTCTCTCCCACCAAACATTAAATATGAGAAATACAACAAGTAATATTTCTATATTAAAGGACTCTACTGCCCAATAATTGCAAACACAACAAGACACAATCAACAATGGAAACCAACCAGACAATACCTCCAACACATCCACACACTAAAATGACTACATCAATTTTAATGAAACACAATAAAACAAAGCAATCTCTAACATTCAATTAAATATTAATAACAAAACTCCTTATACCTCCAACAATATTGACACATGCAAACAACAACATAAACTCTTCTGAAACATTATCACTTGCAACTGTCAAAGACTTAATAATCCAATGAAGAGAGAACTATAGATGAACTCCTGGAATTACAAAGCTTAGAACATTATAATTACAATAGAAACAAAAGGAAAGAATGAAGACACCAAATACTGGAAGACCAAAGGCTATATCACATAGTGGTATAGCAACAATGACATGGGGACAGGTATAGGTATTGCAATCAGAAAAAGCATTACTGATAGGGTAATTAACATCGAAAAAAAATGGGAAAGACTCATATGCATCGATTCGGTTCTCCAAAAAAGAGATACTGCAGAATAATAGGCATATACTCACCAGCAAGTCCAGGATATGAAAGAAACAAAGTATAAGCCCAGGTTATCTCATGGATAAAATAGCACAACCATAACAATTGGCATTTTATTGTAGGGGGAGACTTTAACTTCATCCCATTACCTAAGCTCGACAAAATCTCTAGCAACTATAGGATAATAAAAAATTCAGTCAACCCTTTCTTCCAAAAACTAGAAGAGCTCAGTCTCTTCGACATCTTTTGTCACCACAATTCTCATGTCAAGGAATACACCTGATTAAAAACCTCTGTAACACATAGCAGTGCTAATTGAATAGATATGATATGGTACAGCTCCAGACCTACCTGGTGCTCTATCGACTTATACATTACAGACAACACCATAGATTATAAAATTCAAGTTATGTATTTAGAAATATAGAAACTTGAGGACACAGCAAAGCATCTCCGCCATCCACACAACAACACATGCTATGACTAGCAGGGAACATTGGAGGAACAATGAAAAGCCTTCACTGAATACTTAGACTTTTATAAAGAAACTTTACAAACATATATTTCCCAACCCAAACCAAATATTGACCAGATCTGGAACACTATTCGGAACATAATTCTTAAAGCTGCCAGTAAACATATCCAGAGATACAAGGAAAAACAAAAAAATTGAAGTAAAAAAACAAAACAAAGAAAACCTATACTTCTCCTACAATTAAACGAATACAGAAGACAACTGTCACTTTATGAAAAACAATCAACTAGGTATGATCCTAACAGGTGCAATGTCCTTTAACAAGCTATATCACAAAAAATCTCACTTCCTATCTGACATCCATACCAAAACACAAATGATGTCATATCAGAAATTGACACTCTAATCACGATTGAAAGACTTGCCAGGAAAAAAGTTATCAAAGATAAAATGGCTACCACATCAAAAAATGAAAGGCACTATGAACCAGTTGGTTCAACCAGAATAAGAAATAAATGATCAACTCTATCCTAGAACAACCCAAAAAAAGTATAATCACCAGTAGATTAATTAATAGCACATCCTCTGAGAAACGACTTATTACAGATCCTACAGAAATCAAGAAGGAAATCTGATCACACTTTCAACAATGGACCAAACATAGACAAATCCATGAACAGGAAGGAACCATCTGATAGCAGGAGTATGAACCCAAGCCAAACATCAACTCAATCTAATACAAAGAGACCCTGGCTTCCTTCTTACTGTCCAAATTGCTCGAAAACCTCAAGAAGACTAGTAACAGATCTGCTCCAAGCCTATCTCAAATACCTTATACAGCATATAAACACATGAGCAAGGACTTCCTCAAAATTCTCACCTCCTTTTTTAATATCCTCTTAAATAAAGAGTCAGTCCCAAAAGAATAGAAGGTTGATACTATATACCCCATCCCAAAACCCAAGGAGTGGCAACATAACATCAACATTACATGTTCTATAACTTTACTCGAATCAATTAAAAAAATATTTATCAAAATTATCACAAACTACTTAGCCAAAGTACTAACGAAACACCCCATACTATCTCCATATAATTGGGTAGCACTTCCTGGTCATAGTACTAGAGAACCAATATTAATTATCAATCAAATCCTAAAGAACACTAGAAATACACTGTCAACCTATCCAATAACCTCCAAATCAGATAGATAGATGGAACAACTATAGTAGTAATTCACTTTAAGTTGAGGGAGAATATCTTGGTTGTGGTATACTAAAGTTGATAATTCAAGTATAGTAGAGATTACACAAACACGTTGAAAGAGGCTTTGGGTGATTTAGTTTAATTAGAAGATTTATTAGAGATATATAATGTCAAGGATAAGAGAATTCAGTAGATAAAACCTTGGGTCAACTGCTTTGGACAGCTGACCTTTATATACATAATTGAATATTAATTATTTGGTGATCAAAGTGACCAAATCTGCCAGATTTGCCAAATTAGGTCAATATGCCAGATCTGCTCACTTGGGTAACCTGCTAGCTAAATATAGATAAGATATGAAAATTAAATAATAAAATTAAATAATGCGCACTATGTCAATCACTACTTTTCTCTAATGATTGGATCTATTCTATGAACCAATAAGACACTCCCTGCATCACATGTGTCACATGATTTAAAAATAGAACTAAAGTAATATAATAGACAAAAACTATAGATAATAATTAAAGGAAAATATAACTAATAATTAAGGCTACAATATGTATAAAAGTTCATCAATACTTGATCAATCTATCCAATACCAAAAAATAGATTTAAAATTCATATTTTGATATATTTTAAACAATTTATATCAAATAGTAAAATATGGAAAACTAAATTTGATCAATTAATTACATTTTTGATTAATAATTCTGATTATATAGACTGTGAAAAATTGAAAGTTTTTCTTTATTTTATTGCCAAATTAGAAAATTAAATATGAACACACTTTATGACTGATAGTTGATTGCTTTTTTGGAAAACTAAGAATATTATTATATTTGTTCAATTTGTAGTATCTTTGACATATTACAAAACTAACAAACTGATCTGATAATCCAAGTATATTGTTATTGGAATGCAAAGATCCATAAAAGAGCTCAAATTCTTTACTATCAATTTCAATTAGCACTAATATTATAAATTTTAACAATATATTTATTACATTATTTGATAAATTAAATCAAATTCTATGGTTCATAATCTACAACAAAATCCATATAAAATAGCTATTCAAAAATTTGCTAGAGTTTGATATTTTGGAGTCAAATAATTTTTGAATATATTATTTATTTCTTCATTATATTCTAAGTCAGATTTTGGGAACAATATTTTACTCCCCTAATAAATTGATAATAACCTCTATCTACCAGAATCACTGTCAATAGTTTGTCACTATTGATTGTTCAAAAACCAATGAATTGTTAAGTTAAAAAAGAAAAAGGGAAAAAATGATTGGGAAAAGAAACAATTTAAGACATAATCTAGAGACCATTTTTGAGAGGAGGAACTTTCAGAAAGGCTGATTTAGGGAAATCTTTAACATTTTCTGTGAGCCCTATCAAAAAATCTAAAAATAAAAATAATCTCTTCTCAAAATAGATCTGCCTGATTGTGATAGTCTTCTTGCTTTACTTGAACCTTAGAAGAAATCTTTTTTTTCATCACCTGCAGCATCAGACAAGTCAATCCAACTGGTCTTTCATTTAAGTGAGCACCAGATTGAGTTATCTCAAGTAAAACATTTAGACCTCAGCTTTTTCCATTAAAGCTTTGTTATCACTTGAGGAACTTAGGTAAGAGATGTGAGTTTACAATTCATATTACTCATCACTTGATCTTTTGGTAGCATGGAAGTTTTTATTAATGGACTTGAACTTTTTGGAGATAACTGAAGAACCTTCTTTTCAATTACCAATAACATTATTGGAACATGTAAATGTGACTAATAGGAACTTGTTTACATTCTAAAAACTAATGTGTTTGTGTCAGCTAATCACCTTTGGTAAGGATTTGTACTACCAAAAATTCAGGGTCAAACTGAAGTAGGCAAAATTCCCCAGAAAACTATGAAAGTGATAGCTCTAAGAGGTTTACAAGTGACTGGAAGGGGAGAAATAAGCCCTTCTGTTATCAAAAATCTCTATATACCTCTCGCTTCAAAGGTTAAATAGATCTTCAGATACTTCACAGTCAGTTCTTCTTCCTTTGGAAACTTTCTTGCCATTGGTATCAAAGGTGTTACTTGGCTTTTATTGGTCACTTTAAGTCAAGTTTTTGAGTGAAAAGGTTTGTAAACAAAAGGGAAAGCATAGGAGTAACTCTTGAAGTTATATTTCAAATTGTTTAATGAAAGTGTTAAGACTTTATTAGTAAAGAAGTATGGAAACTTTTTGTGAACATCTTTTTTGTATGTGTCAGAAGATCAGCAGAAAGAGTTTTTTTAATAAAATATTTAAAAATTTTATTATTATCAACTTAAAATTCATCATTTTCAAAACTTGCATTATTCAATCTCAGATTTTGTTAATTCTTGTTTGACAATATAATTTGATTTGATAAAGTATTTCTTGTTTTGTACTGAAATATGAATTCTTTATTTGTCGAATATTTGACTTTATTTTTTGATATCTATAGAAAAATTCTATTTGTGATTTAACAAGTGATCTATTGCATTTACTACAATTATAAGTAATTTTCACTTTTTTAGTATTTTTTCTTAAACTTTCATTAAGTAAAGCTGAAATTGAACACTTTTTAAATATTTTAAAAATTGGTAAATAGTAATAAAAAGTGATACAGTTGTGATTGATATATTAAATAGCTTTGAATTGTAATATATTACAAGTATAATATGACAAATAATATATAGTATAATATAGTATGTAACTCCAAATTGTAATATAATATAACAAATAATAGTATAATATTATATGCAGTCCTGAATTATATTAAAACAATACAAATAGCAAAAAAAAACTCTTTCCACAAATCCCTCAGATCCTTGAAAATTTTCTTTTTAGGTAATTTACCCAAGGAAAGAAAAATATCTATAATTTAAGATATATATTCTTGCAATACCAGTATACAATAGTTATTTTAATATAAAATAATATTTTGTGCATAGCCCTAGAACAATAGATTGTTGAATCATATACATACAGCAACAACTTTGACTTTTTCTCTTTTTTTAAAAAGAAGAAAAAAAATCAACATAAACTAATTCACAGTTAGAAAAAGAGAGCCAATATCAACTTTACAGTGCTTATAGCCAGGCTGATGTAGGTTGACACCTTTCTTGATACTATAAAAAATTATATAGAAAGTAGGTTTGCTCAATAAATTAAGCAAGCTTCAAATTTCTTAAGACCCAGAAAGATATTAAAGCTCTTCAAGATCCAAATAGTCTAACATACATATCCACTCTATAAACATCAAAACACCTATTTTTTTTTTTTAACTGGCAAAGTCCTGCCATTGAGTTTTTATTTATTCATTAATACAGGCTTATATATGTAAATTTAATTACAAATCTATACATTTATGAAAGGAAAAAAACACTATGACTCAGTATTCTATTACTAGAAATTCTGTGACTTGCTGCAGTCCATCTTGATAGGTGCTAGTATATCAAGACTCTACTAGCACTAATATTGATTGAAAAGAAAAAGAAAAAGAAGTAACTATTGTTAAGAGTGTTCTTTATTATGATGTTTGTAAGTTTTATGTATAGTTTCCCAAATCTGTCCTTAAAATATTTATTCAAATCAATTTGGACTTGTTCAGATTCTAGATCTGACTCGAAGAATTTGATGGCCTGTGTGATTGGTGAGTCTGGACTCTATAGTATTATTTGATAGTTAGATATGTTTCATTTGACCTGTCCTTTCCTAAGCTTGAATTTTTTTCCTATGTTTTGGCTTTTTTTCCAACTGATTTTAATATCATATCTTCATTTCCATGCTTCTTGCTTAGCTTGGCATAATTCATGCATTGCTTCTCTGATTACATCTAGTGCTCTGGTTCTGTTTTTTGTTATAGATTCTGCTACTTAGATCATGCATGTATTATGACTCCCCTGATAATGTCCTTTCATTCAACTTGATGCCATGTTTTAATATTTTCATTGTACTCCTATGTTATTGATGTTCTTTTCCATTTGTTTTGAATTGATTCTGTCTGTTTGCCTTCAGCTCTTGCTACACTTTCCTCTGTTAGAGCCTATAAGTGGTCTTCCTGGAGTCTTGTTTGTGTTGTGTCACATTGGAAGATGTGATAATTTGTTTCTCTATGTTGTTTGCAAATCTTACACTTGTTATTCAAGTATATATTAGGGTGTCTTTTATTTAGTTTGTCCATAGTGGGTAGTTCTCTTATCCATGTTTTGATTTTGAAGGAGCGATCTATATGATCTCTTATATTGATTATTGTTGTTGTAATTTTAGTTGTCATTAGAAGCTCGAATGTTAAGGACCAATAGATTTTCCTGGATTTCTTTTGGTTCAGCCAGTCTTGATTCCTGCATAGTATTTACCATTTACTTGCCCATTTGTTCTTGAGAATCTGCTTTGACATAGGCTTAATTGCGATGTTATATTGTTTTTTATTCCATCTAGTTAGAATGTTTGTTGTTATTTCTATCCATGTGTTGACTATTATAGTGTACTTGGGTTTGTCTGTGATGCTTGTAGCTGCCAGCCGGTTTATCCTATAGGCTTAATTTGTAATTTATTAATCAAAACTGTTATATTATTACAAATAAGTAGTTAAACATATATATTATAGTAAATTATATCTATATGGATAGCTATATATATATTTAAACTAATGCTATGTACAACTACTATTAGCTCAACCACAAACTGAAAGCCCATGCGATTTCATCTTAATTATTCTTAGAACAATTTTTTCTTAAGAGTATTCTAGTTATTAGGCCATCAAATTCAATATCCTAGATCCTGGTTTTTGATCTTTCAGAGTAGTTCATGGATTTCTCCTCTCACCAAGGTCTCCCAATAGTCAAGTCTATAAAAGATGGCACAGCTACATGCATAAGGACCAGGACTGGCTTATTATAGAAGAGTTCTTTTTTTGTACATGAGTTTTTGTATTAAGCCATTTGTGTCCCTTGGACGAGTTGTGTTCTTGTTTTGATCCTGAGAGGCATGCTACCAGTTTGAGAATCTACTCTTCTTACTATCATTTCTGATAACGTGGTTGTGTCAGTGATAATCCTATCTAATTCAAATTACAACCTAATCACAATCTAGATATAGACTGGATACTATATTTAGAAACATCGATTAGTTTATGGTTATGCTAATGGACGGATTAAATTCCTTGTATCAATCAGTATTTAGGTAGAATTGAAACTAGATCTTGTGATCTGACCTATAGAGTGCTAATCACTACACTATAGACCCGTAGGTCATCAAAACACCTAGTTATTGTAATACAAACATATATATATATATAAACCTGTTGTCAAAAACAAGTTTGACAAAAATCTATTACAATAGCATAACAAGAGTGAATAGATTTAGCAAGATCTTCAATCACAACATTATTACAGGATATAATTGATATAAACAAAACAGTAGGAATCTGTAACACAATATTATAAACTAATGTAAATAAGTAAACAACATTAGATAAAGAAGAAATAAATAATACATGTCTGATCAAAATAAAATCAAGACATAAATCAAAATAAGGTATTACTAAAACAAGAAACAAAACATATAAAAGATTTTTCTGCTTTATGAGACTTTAGCAACATATGTGATTTATCCCCTATTAGTTATTCTTTATGTATACAATAAATAAGATAGAGAAGATTCTACAAATAATAGAAAAAAGAGAAAGGGATATTATTGATAATCCAATTTGATTTGCAAGAAAGTATAACAAATATAATAAACTATGGGCTACACAACAAATAGCCAGACAGGAACAAACCACTATTCAAGTGAAAAAAGAAGCATTAGCTCCAGAAACCTGTACAATACTTGATAGTATTATTGCAAGTATTTTAGGAGTAGACAAGATAATATTTCATAAAGAATGAATCTTAATACAACATATAACTTATCTTTGGCAGTTTGAAAAAAGAAAAAAAAGGATCTGCTTTAGCTATATATTGAAAATGGATTTCTTAAAATAATCAAAAAGAAAAAGATATATTAAAAAACATAAAAACTCTTCTCATGGAGATCATTATCCAGGTAGAAATGATCTAACAGTAGACAACAAGATTACAATATATAATATTCAAGAACAAGAAGAGATAGAAGAGAAAATAGAATTTAAAATGCTAAGAGAAAAGATTAAAGGTCAAAATATAAGTTAATGTAGCTTATACAATACAAGAAATAGAGCTACAAATTCCACTTCAAATCTATACTACATAAATAAAAAAAGAGTATATTGATTAGAAGCCATGACAACAAACATTTCAGAAAGCTCAGAAAAGAAATCTAGAGCCTATCTATGCAATGCCTTAAAACTATCTCAGGATAAATAAATCCTTTTTTATAAGAGCTTCATTAATGACAATAAATGGCTGATTCTCCCCTTCAAAGAAGAAGAAGATCTCCTTAAATATTTAGAAGAGATAAACAAAAAGGAAAAAGCCTTTAGTCTTCAATAACTAGAATCAGGAAAGAAAAATACATGAATCAATCAGCTATAGACAAAATGGAGAAAAAGATATTTTGAATCCACAATCCAGAAGAAAGCAAAGACATATGATATATAATCTAGTAGATATAAATTATAAACTCTCCAGAAGCTATATAAAAGAACTCTTAAAAAATATGAGAATGTTAAAAACATCAATATCTACAAGGTAAAAATCAAGCCCAGAGTAAAGGTCTATCTCAAGTGGTATAAACACTTCAAAACCAATTCTGAAGAAATATGGATAATATTACTTGGAATATAAACAACAAGAACAATCTTTACTAAAGAAGAACTGACTGATAAAGAAATAAATGAGGTTTTGATCAAATGAAACAAACACTTAGCCAGGCTCTTAGGCATAAGTAGAATACTCTCAAGTTTGATAGCCAGGGCACTTAATGATATAGAAGCTAAGATCTATTATATACCAAGAAATTCTTATATGTTGAAAAAATAAAATTTTATAGTAGTATACTTTGCAATAAAAAAAGCATTGATAAGAGTTTGCAAGTAGTATATTTTCTTGTAAGGACTAAGACTATCTTGAAGTAAAAAAGTCATAGAAGAAACTATAAGGAGTCCTAAATCTAGAATTGAAAGATTAAGAGGAAGGCTAGGGTATAGAACAGTAGAAATGAATACTAAATCCATATCAGATTCACTATTAGATAGTGAATAGATAAGCTTTAATACAACTATTGAATATAAGTGACCAACTAATCAAAAAAAAAAGTATTAAGGTCAGAATGAAAACATTCAACAATAACACCATAACATCCTAGGCTGCCTAGCAACAGGAAGTAATAGGATACTATTGATAAACTCTAGAAGTCCACTAGAGAATCAAAATAGAAGACAGTATAATAAACTAGAGCTTGAGAATGAGCAAGATCCACTAAAGTTCATATTGACAAATCTGGAAAAATTGAATGGAAGAATTGCTAAGCTTGAAGGCAAATCAAAATTCAGTTAATAAAGAAGAGAAGGACCAAGATGGGTAGACTGCTCCTAAAATGGTACACTAGTTAATAAAGATAGATATGGTGAGAAAGAGTCCAGTTCTCTCTCAACAAAAATTTATAACAAGGGCAAAGTATGAACTATGGATTCAAATAAAGCTATAGAACAAGGTAGTAACCTAAGCATAGATAAATTCTTGCAGAATAAGTATATTACCTTTTTGAGAAGTCAAAATATAAATGAGCAAATAAAGAATACAAAAGGAATAAAAGAAGATATTCAGAAAAGAGTAATAAGAATAGGTACAAATAACATTAGAGGTACAATAGACAAGACAAATCAACAAAGTTTTATTGAAGAAATACAGGAATAAGAAATAGATATAATGGAAATATATGAAACTAAGCTAATCCAAATTAATATAAAATTGACTTTTGAAAATCAAAAAATCCACAAACATTTTTATAGTATCAATAATGATATACTATTTGGAGCAAAGGTTAGTCTCCTAACCAGAAAAGATTTGAAAAAGAAAATAATATTGATAGAAGAGAAGAAAGATTATATAATAGCAGCTAACTTCTTTATGAAAAAGAAAAAAGTCTATATTATACAAATATACATTCCTTCATATAAACAATAATACAAAAGAATATAAGAGAAGTTAATCAGTCTTATCAAAAGAAAGCAAAGATAAAGCTTTTACACAATAGTAATAGGTGATTCCAATACTGCCTATAATCCATTAGAAGATAAAACAACATCCTCCAAGGCTAGGTTCAAATTTTTGTGGCATCCTAAAATTCCATTGTTCAACTTTCTAAATGAATAGGGTTTTATAAAAATCCAGGCAATATAGGAAGACAAAGATAAAATCACAACATGGTGGGATGCCACAAACAATAGTAGAATTTATTATATTTGGATATAACAGGGTCTAATAAGATATTCATTACTGTAATTTGATAATTAAGAAATATAAAAAGTTACAAAAAGTGATTATACTATGCTTATAATTACTTTTCAAGATGTAAACCTCTTTAAGAGAAGCCCAACTATTAAACCAAAAACACAAAACAAAAGAAGAATTAATATAAAAGAATCTTTATTAGAACAATGGCAAGTCTATCAAGAAAACTTAAATTATAAGTTCAAGATAAAACTAGAACCTCTTCTCCTAGAAGAACCTGAAATAGATAAAGAAGAAAAACTTGCAAAACAAGATTTGGAAAATCTTTGAAGAACAGATGTGTAAAACAGCCTTTAACAAGCTTGAAACTATAAAGGTCATATCACATAAAGAAGGAAATAATAGATACAGCCCTGAATTTATAAATAAAGAAAAGCCTTGCAACTAAAGGAACTTTTTAAGAAAGCTGAAATCTTGAAAGAAATAAAAAAGCTACAAAACCTTTGCAAAACAATAAAGAAACATAATGCCATTTACAATCTATATTATCAGATCGAAAATTATTATATACAATATAGCATTTCAAATATGCTCTGAGTATTATTAAAAAAAGATATTCAAGATGCAATAGAAGGTCTAAAGTTTATTAGTCAAAACTTGAAGCCAAAAAGGCAAGAGATGTCATTAAAATCATATTAGAACTAAGATGTAATAATCTAAAAAACAATCAAAGAAGGATGGTAAGCTCTTAAACCAATAAAAAAAAGTATAAGATTATACTAGACAGGATCAAAATCAGACAAGATAATATCGAATATATAACAACAGAAAAACATAAGATTGAAAAAGAGATAAGACAATATTACCTAGAAGCTTTCAAGAAAAGAAAAGCCAATTTTGACAACCTAACAAATGATTGAAAAGAGGAGTACAATCCTAGGAATAAATTTAAGAGAGCTAGTATAAAAATCTTTTTGAATCAATCTCACAAGAATAATTATGTAAAATACTCAAGATGCTTTTCAATAACAAGGTCCCAGGCAAATCTCAAATTAGCCATGAAATGTTAAAGAAATTAAGCTAGAATGAAAAAGAATACCCGAGAAAAATTCTTAACAACTTCTTGAAATAGAAAGTTATTTCTATATTCTGGAGGTAAAGTCATATACAATATATTCCATAGCCAAGCCAAAGCCTTGGAATTGTGAACTTTTAAATATGAGACCTATCATATTATTGGAGGCCACTAGAAAGTGTTTCATCAAAGTTTTGATCAACAGAATGGGGAATATTTGTAAGATCAATAATATTCTCAGAGTACTCAACTATGCAAGGTTACTAGGAGAAAGTATGGTAGAACCAATTCAAATTCTGAATAATATCTGTAAAGATATAAGAGAGAACAAAAAAGAGCTATGGATATTGTTTCAAGACACTGTCAATGCTTATAACACTATTAGTCTGGACATGCTGGTAAAAATGATGAAAAGAATTAAGGCACCAAAAGATTTTATCAAAATTATAATGAGCCTTTTCAAAAACAGAAAATTCAAAGTTATATTTGAAGATAATCTTATCAATTCTATAAAAGCAAGAAATAGAATTGATAAAAGAGAAACCATTTTATCATTAATGTGGATAATCTTCTATGATCTTTTACTATGCAAAATTCAAAATAATACAAATAGAGGATATAAAATATCAGTTACTTGAAATTTAGACTTCAACAGTCACAAGATTGAAAAGTTAGAATCAAGACATGCTGCAATCACCTTTATGAATGATACAATATGGATAGCAAGAATCAAAAAGATATAGAAAAGATCTTGGAAACAGCAAGAATCTTTTATAGGACCAATAATTCTCAGATCAATAGTAACAAATCAATTCTAGTATTATTAACAATCCCAACTATTACCTAGAAAAAGTTCAGGCAGGTATTAAAAAAGAAATAGTCAAAGAGCTTGATAGAACAGATCAAGCAAGATTTTTAGAAATTTGGATAAGCAATCAAAAGACCTCAATTGAACTAAAGGAAAGAGTACTTAAAGAAATTCATGTAATTGTTAGAGCTCTCAAAAATAAAAAGGTGATAAATAAGCAGGTATTCTATATTTTAAATAGAGTATTAATATCAAGGATAAAATTTAGAATACAGTATAGCATATTGTTCTAGAAAATGTGCAACATGTTAACAGCAGCATACAGAAAACTCTTCAAACACAAAAGTTTATTATACAGATCTACTCCCAACAATATAGTACATCACTCAAAAACCCATAATTTGAAGAGTATCTGGATACAACAAAAAGAAAGTCAAATAACAGAATTGTATAATAGATTAAATAATCTTGGAACAGCAAGAACCACAATAATCATAAAGCTCAAACAAGCACAAATCAAATATTGAAAACCACTCAACCTACTGACTTGTGACTTACTAGACTATAATACATACAAAGGCAACTTTTTGCTTCAAATAATTAAGTTAGCTAGAGATATAGAAATTACTTTTTAAAGTTTGAATAGTTCTTAATCATAAATAGAATGTTTTCCAAAGATCATTTAAATCAATTTATATAGTCATGAAAAATAGATTGGTTAAAATGGGAGCCAACATATTCTATAGTTAGCCCTAACCATGACAAGAGACAAAAATATAGATAATTAAAAAAAATGCCAATTATCACCTAATATAAGGAAAGCTACTATAAGAAAAATCTAATAAAAAAGCAAAGATCGAATATTACAAGTGGCAGAATAGTGAAAATGGTTAAGAGACAAAACTAATCAAATGCACAGGTTACTCAAAAGGTTTTATTCAAGAACAGAGTTGCATCATAAAAGAAAATATGGAAGAGATATATATAATATCATATCTTAATACAAGAAAAAGTACTAGAAAAGCCCTGATGTTAACAATCTCATGTCCCACAATATCTTTAAAAAAGTAATTGAAAAAACAATAGATAACAACTAAGTATTTGTACAGAGTCTGCAAGGGCCATTTCAGCAGTCCATTTTTCAAGATATCAAGATGGATTATGTAAATATAGAAAGTTGAAAAAAAAAGATTATTAGAGTGAATGTTAAAGAAATATATCAAGATTATCTAATAAAGATACTTCAGCATAATCTAGGATTCAAACAAAAGTTAAACTTCTATTTAGATAGATCACTAATAAATCATAGCAATAACAATATGGAGATAGGAACAGCATAAATCCAAATAAGTGATACAAAAAAAAAGAAAGTAGATTTCAAACAGGTAAACAGTTGGCTCTTATTCATATATACTATATAGAACTAATAGCAATAGTTACAATACTTTTAATAGTTTCAATAGATAGCTCAATTGAAATCTTTATAAATAGTCAAGCCATTATTTCAATATATAAAATAGTTGAGAAAGATAACCCAAAAAGAACATATAAAAGATGACTAAAGGATAAAAACTAGTCATTATGGACATGAATAATAGAGCTGTTCAAGAAAAAAGATCTAAATCTAAAGCTTATCAAGGTCAAGTTACACTCTCTAGACCTCCATAATAATAAAGCAAATGTCTTAGCCAAAGATGCTCTCAAATTTTTAGCGATAAAATGGAAAAATCACATCTTATACAAAATTTTTATAGAAATCAAGTGGCAAAATAAAACTTTAGATGATCCTATAAGACAATTCATCAAGAAAATAAATAATAAGACTATAGTATATCAGTGAATATTATAAAACAAAATGAAAAGAAAATAGAGCCATCAAATTCAAAAACAATAAGGCTATATATGGGATCTAGTATGGGAAAGAATGAATAGCTATACATAGAATAATTCTTTCAAAAATTATTAAAGAAAAAGTTTTCTGATCAAGCTAACCGATTATGAGCTATCAACACTGAGTAAACTGATGATAAAAAGACCAGACTGATATAAGCAAGTGAAATTTACTGCATATAATCTTCTGAAAAAAGAAACAATTAATCATATATTAAAATGTTCAGTATATAAGGAATAGATGAAGAATATATGAAATAAAGATCTTGAAGAAGTTTTAATAAATTTCAGCACCAACTCTTTCCCGTTCACCTGTGGCGCAGTAGAATTGGAAAAAGCAAACAACATGAACAGAACAACTAGGAGTGCAAACTCCAACTTTAGGCCTAACTACAACGAAAATAGTATGTCCAAGGG
>CAJVPT010002067.1:0-18831 GCA_910592055.1 Acaulospora colombiana | reverse complement strand
AATTTTTTTTTTATCTTAAAAAAAGTCTAAACAATAAATATCATTCTGACAATACATTAAACAATATATCAAAAAAATTAAAATTTAAAATGAATCACTAGCATTCCTTGCTAAAGGCCCTTTCCATAATGACTTCGAGCTAGGGATCATAATTTTTATCCAAAACCAATGATCTGCAGATTTGATTTGAATGGATCGGATTTCAAAATTTGAAATCTGTATCTGATTCAAATACAAATGGATCAAAAAATTTAAAATCTGATCTAATCCATTCAGATCAAATCCACAGATTATTCAGTTTTAGATAAAAATTGTGATCACTACATGTGATATTGAACTATAAACCTTATGATTGTGACCTAGGAGCATCACCACTGTGCTATAGACTTACAAATCACTATTTACAATTTATATTATTTAATAGTATATATAATACTTAATATAAATTATTTAACAAAAAAAAAACTCTTTCTTACAGATCCCAAAATTCTTAAAAATTTTCTTTTTAGGCAATTTTTTACAAGAAACAAAACAATGCATGAAAGAGATAAGTTCTCATAGAACCCTTTGCAGTTCCAAAATCAATACAAGATTAAACTATAATGAGAACCTTTTGGCAAGAGGTGATACAGAAAATCACTGAAAAGAAACTAAAACAAATAACAAAATGACAACTAATCTAAACAAGGGTAAAGAACCTGAAAAACCAATAGAAACCATTCAAAATCTCTCCACAAATGAACATCCAAGCCAACAACATATAACCAAGCAATAGAGCCCTCAAAACCTCAATAAAAAGAATGCAAATAGCTCAGTAATACATACATGGAGTGACTAGATAGAAGAAACAATAAATACTAAAAACAGATCACACCCTAAGAAAGCACGCAGGAAAGAAATATTAGATACTTAACAACACATCCATATATCAGTAAGAATTGATGACTCTGACATAGAAATAGATGTCAAAAGAGAGGAAAAATTGGACCAAAACCCATACAAGGAAGACATCAGAGAAACATGACAAGTTCAAAGTAATCAAAAAAAAGGCTGTCTAAGATTAAGATCACCATTCGATAGAATGACAAGATATGGCAAGGAAAGATTCAAAGCAGGAATTATAGAAAGTGACATTCCTGATATTACCATTGGCCAAAAGATTACATATCTAACTAAAGCTTTAGGAAGCTTGGAAAGTCTCTTCAATATTCATAAGGAAAAAAAAAGAGGATATCAATCATATCACTGCCTTATTTGGAAAATAACAGGCTACAGAGGAGGCATACAACCTGATTTTATCAAACATAGATCAGAAAAGATTGACATACATAACAATCAAACTGACCGAGTCTAAAAAGAAAAACAGTATCAGGATATGAGACATTCACCTAACCACAAAATTTATAGAAGTATAACAAACCTTTGCTAGATATAGACAAATTATCACATATCAATGCACACAAGTCAAATGTGACAAATGGAAACAATTATATTCCAAAATAAAAAAGTCAAGAAACAACTTATCCAACAATATAATATACCAATCAAGGGAGATACATCAAGAATAATGGATACACAATAGAATAGATAACAAATAGTAAAAAGATTCCAATATGCAACAAAATTTACAGACCTTCCATCAAATATCAATGCCTTTGATCTGAAGAACATCTGTCAACAACTTCAAGTAAAGTCATATTATATTCTCCGTAGAATCAAATACATCAAAAAATAGTTTGCAGTTATATCCTTCAAATCAGAAAACAAACTCAAAGAAAGTTTAGGACAAGAATTCATTATGGGAGAGACCACTATTACAGTTAAGCCAATAGAAACTAAGCTTTGCTCTATTTGTGACCAAAGCAATCATCTTCTGGCACAATGCCCCATCAAGGAAAATAGAGAATAATAGTCATCTTACAACAAAGATCAGGCATTAAAAATTGGCAAACTCTACCAAAAGTTCAAACTGGCTGGCACTCAACACATTAGAAAAATAGCAAGTAGAGAAATACAAACACAGAGACCCAGATCAGGATCCTATGCAGCAGCAATGACAATTAATTCTAGAACTAAAACTAAATAACAAACTGGTTAGGAACGGGAGTTACTAGACAAAATTCTTAACATGTAACAACATATGCAAGAAGATATCAAAAAGATCAAACTATCAATTGAGTAACTGGATGAGAGAATAACATACCTCAAGTTATATAAGGAAAATAATGATGATACAATGGAAGAAGATACACGGCAAAAAAAGAAAACTGACAATCACAATGTGATAGATTCAGCCTACTCCATTAGTTCAATACCCGATATTCAGTAAAGATAACAAGAACTCCACAATTCAATTAACAAGATAGATCAAAACATAAGTAATATCCTCTCTGCAATAAATACTCTTGTTCTGAACAATAAACAATCTCTAATATACAAACAATAATGGGTAGTTCTAATAGCACCAGTAAACCAGAAGAAGGCAATTTAATAAATCAGACCAGTAATCAAAACATACTTACATATTTCAAATTATTAACTCAAACTATTAGCACAACTATAAAAGACAATAACAGTCACTCTACAATTAACAATACTTCAATTACAAATTTAAACAATACAGATCTCAATACAACAACTGATCAACCAGATACAACTCCAACATGAAAAGAATGCAACATACAATATAACAATGAACAACATATCTGAAACCTATGGGAAATTACCACACAAAATATTAGAGAGCTCACAGACAGTTTCAAAAGACAAACCTGGTTCAACCTCATCAAGAGTCAAGGTTGGGATATAGTAGTAACAACAGAGGTCAATGAAACTGATCAGGTATCAAGACACTGGAAATGTATCAATTAACATACTATCTGGAGTCACCATGAATCCCAAATGATGGAACAAGGCCTTAATATAATGATTCAAAATGAAATTGCAAAATGAATCTTTAAACAAGAAACTAAATGGAAGATTAATAGTAGTAGACATGGCCTTTCCAAATAAACAGACAATATAAATTATAGAAGTATGTTTTCCTGCTGCAGCAATCACCAAAGAATGAGTACTAGTAATAAGAACTTTGAAACAATAGATAAAAAAGGCCAGTAACAAGAACTGGCATATTATAGTTCTAGGGGACATAAACGGTATTCCCAATTTAACTCTAGATAGACATAAAAATCCCAAAACCTTACACATCAACAAACTTTTTGAACCTCACATAGAATTATTAATTAACAAAGACTTCGAAGACAGTTACCATATTCACAACCCCACAAAAAAGAAGTTCATATGGAAGGAACAAGACAGTAAAAGTAGAATAGATCAAATATAGCTCAGCTCTTCAGATAAATGACAATCAAGGAATGAATACATATGAGACATACTATAACTTCTAATCAAAAACGATCAACAAAACATGTCAATAGAACTGGAAATGTGGAACCTGGATTCAAGCTCAGAAAAGAAGGCCACAGTGCACAAGCAAGATCATAGATTCAATTGGCAACACACCAGCACAAAACAAATGGACAGCAATCACGATTATTATAGAAGAATTGATCTCAAAAACTACACAGCCAACTATCTCAATTGACAAAAGGTGAAATATTTTCAGAAACAACATGTTAAAAGCTACCAAAAAGAATATCAGTAAAATCAAGAACCATCAGAGGAAAAGAATCTATTCAGAATAGACAGGATCTCCTTCACCTATCATATCCTTACAAACTTTCTAAACTTCCTGAGAAATCAATCGATAAGTATAGAGAAGACCAATTCAGCCAGAGAAACTTGATATCAAAGGTGATAAAGGATAAATTCCTGGATATACACAATATGCTCACTACAACAAAAACAGAAAAACCTGAAATATATATCCAGGAGTGAATCTCAATCCTGAAAGAAACATTCAGGTACATAAACTCATGGTCAAATATATCACAAACTATTGACAGATCAAGACCATTGTCGTGGGCTATCCTGGTGAGTCCGTTGCTAATCCGTAGTGCCTTGTGTAACCCAGACTTCTCAAGAATACTCACAAATGACACAAAGAAGAGGACGCCTTCTATAAAGAATAATTAAGGAAAGCAGAGGCATGGTGATTGACTTGGCCGAAGGTAATTGTCTTTTTATCGCATTTTGTTTCTTTGATATATTACTAACTCTTATCTCTATTCTCAATAAGGGTTGTTTTTTCTAACATATTCAGCTCTCTTCTTAAGGAGGGCTGTTTTTCTAACACATTCAGCTTTGCCTTTTTGGCATACATTGGTAAGCTATTTATACTTTTTTAACTAACAATAGGCTATCTACTTTATAATTAGCTATACTAACCCTAAGCTTTGCTAAACTTTCCATACTTTTTCAGATACACATAATTCTCTTATCAGTACCTGAACCTTATCTATAGTTTCTTATCTTGCAACACTCAATCTTTCATGCCAGACTTTCGAATTTTTGGATTCTAAACCATTACGCATAAATAGCATCACCCACGTGACCCATAACATCATCAAACAAAGAATAATCAAATGACAAGTCTTTCTGAAAATCAACAAAAAGGCCATAATCAATAGTATCATGGAAAAATTACAAAAAACTATACATCTGAACAAAATCATCCTACAAGGAGAGAAGACTAAAATTATTATAGACCCAGTAGAAATCAAAGAATATGTAAAATATCATTTTCAGGAATAGACACATCTAAAAAATGTAAGATCACTGGATAATCACCTCTTATAGAAAAAGGAGTATGAACTCAAATGCCATATCCATTCATACTAGTATGAATCTACAACCAAAGAAATCTCAAAAGAAGAACTCAGCATGGCAATCAAAGGGCAAAGCAATAAATCTGCATATGGGCTTAATCAACTTTCATATATCACCTATAAACACCTGAGGGAAAAAATCAAGAAAGAAGCCCGAGAAATTTTCAATCAAATAATTTAACAAGATGATACCCCTGCAGAATGGAGTAAAGAAATCATTTACATAATCCCAAAACCAAAGGAATGGTAAAACAACTTTGATATAACAAGACCAATTACTCTACTTGGCACAGGAAGGAAAATTTTTACAAAAATCTTAACTGATAGGCTAGCCAGGTGTATCAAGGAGAAAGAAAGTCTATCAGAACACAACTGAACCGCACTCCTAGGAAATAGTACACAAGACCTATATACATAATCAGCAGTATAATAGAAAATGCTAAAGAAAATAAACAGCAGGTATGGATTCTCAGCTAGGATATGTTTAAAGTATATGACTCAATCAACCTTAAAATATTAGCCCTGGCCTTTAAAAGAATAAAGATTCCAGATCAAATAATCCGAATCTTAATCAATATCTTACATATCAGACAAAACTCCATAATTACATACTATGATCCAATAGAAGAATATAGTGTACAAGATGGAATTGATCAAGGAGACACAATATCATCATTTTGTGATAAATTTTTTATGATCCTCTATTAATCAAGATCTCAAAAATATATAATGGATATATAATAAGCTCAAAATATTGTGAAGACCTTAAAAAAAAGTGGAACTGTAGGACCATTGACATCATCACCAGTACATATATAGATAATAAAACATAGATCATCAATAGTCAGGAAGATCTATAACAAGTAATAAACACAGCTCAACAATTCTACCACATTAATGATATTCAAGTGAACTCATCAAAATTACAACTGTTGATCATAAATGGAAGAGACACAGATTATGAAAAAGGGGTCAAATGAATGAACTTAGAGTAAGAGGACTACAAACTAGGAATACCTGTAAAGATTCTAGGGATATGATATGACAGCTCTGAATGGAAAAAATATCAAAGAAATCTTATAGATCAAAAAATAAGTAAAGCCAAAGTCCTAATAGGAATAAAAAAAGTAACAGACAAGTAGATGCAATACATTATCAACCATGTTCTTATGCCAAGCATAGAGTACCTTTGCAATGATATAGTCTTATCCAGAGAGACATATAACTGCCTTATGAGCAAAATAGCTACAACATACAAACACAAATTAAGCCTTGCAAACACAATTCCAAATAGTATGCTATACAACAATCAGAAATACAACTTAATACACTTGTGAAATAGACAAGTAATATTACTTCTAAATAACTAAACAACAAGAATCAATCTCAACAATACTACAGGCAGCATGGTCAGACATAGACTCCAATTGCTACAGAATATATACTGGTCTACAGAACCAATTATAGCCAGTATGAAATATACTTTTCTGGAACATGGTGCAAACCTCACACACTATATAATTTGGCTACTAAGAACACATGGTTTCAATCTCAAGCAAATAAAGAGTGAAGGTCTAGCAGTAATCAAAAAGGAATGTCAAACCATTCAAGAAATCATGAGTGAGAGCTTTTATCAAAAACACCAAAGCAAGTTAAAAAAATACAACCTACTGTTCACAGGACAACTTCTCAATAAAAACAAACAAAAAACTTTACAATGGAATCAACTTATCAGAATCAATAGAACAGCAATACAAGGGCCAGTTCCGATATGGTTCCTGGAGATAAAAAACAAACTAGATCAACAACTAAACCTAGCAACATAACCAGCTGACTTCTTACAGAACAGCTTCCTTCAATGCAAGCCAAATACAACAAGTAACATTACTAGACCACATTGGATTGGAACAATAATAAACTACTAACTGGTTATCAGTAGAAAATAAAGAAAAATAAACAATGAATCAGCAATCTATAAACATTATATACATGACACAGATCAATCTCCACTTTTAGAATACTCTGGCTATGATATTAACCAGTCTAACAATAGTGAAGTCATCTGTAACTTCGAATCAACAAGGCAAGTAGCAGTAGAAATTCCAGTCCACTATAGCAGGATCTCAATACAACAACATTCAAGTAATAAAGATTTAAACTTCAGAAGCTGAATATCATCAAATTCCTTAGTATTGGGCCTATCAACACTAACACATCCATCATATACTGGAACAAACCAGAACATAGAAGACTAGCTACAAAACCACATATATTAATCTCTTCGATGCAGAGAAATCAGTTATAAAGAAACTGCATAATGTTAGCTAAGAAATTCAGAACTATATGAATTTCAAAATATATATAGATGGCTCCATGAGCTGGCACAATGGACAACACTACATGGGAATAGGATGGACCTAACAACTAATGACAATAGATGTTTTACAGTAACTTCCAGTGTCAAGTTCAAACTTCCTCTTCTTAACTAGAGCTGTACTAATGACCATTCTCACAGTCATCAGTACACTTTCATATTATAACAGAGTGCAAATACATATAGATAGTATGGCAGCCATCAACTGTATTAAAAAAACTAACAAGCTCAGTACTACACAATATTATAAAAAACAAAAAAACTCAAACATCCTACAACTTATCAAAGAAATCTGCAAGCAAAGAAATATAAAGATAGAACTATTCAAGGTCCAAGCACATATAGAAAACACACAGAATGAACTGGCAAATAAATTGGCAGAGATTGATATCAAGATACAGAAAAGCTGAAATAGGTCTCTTCAACTTCTTAGAAGACTGAAACTATATAGATGTCCAGAACTCTTGGAAAGAAGAAAATACTATCTTTACATGGGCAAAAAATATATTATATAGTAGAATCAACTATATCTGGACACCACCAAAAATTAGCTTAAACAACACATATGAATTCAAAAATATCCCCATAGAAATATTGTCAAATAGTGACTATACTTTATTACTAACAAGAATGACAACAAATAATTTGCTCAAAAATCAAGTACATAAGCAATGTAGAATAAAAGAAAAGAAAATACCTGACCCAATAAATTTCACAGCTGAACAATGGAAGAAATTTAAATGTTAAATAGAAAACAAATTTTCAGAAACTGATCCACGACCTTCCCAGCCAAGTGTAAAGAATAGTTCCCAAGAACTCAAAGAGGCCTAGCATTATTTTGAGTCAACAGTCATCAAGAGTACTTACAAACATCTCAAAAAGAAAAGGATTTACTCTATTTCCTATATAAAGAGAAAAACAAAACCTGGATTAACAATTCCAAAGGAAGACTTCAAAGTCTACAGGGAAGCTAACAAAATCCATTTCCTTTTGAAGAAAATACAAGTCAACTGGGATACAAGAATTCTAACAGATATGGAAAAGATTATCTATAAACTAAGAAGGCTTAGTAAATTTGTTGAAGAAGAAATAATTCCACCCTAATCATGAGAAGAAATTCCAGAGTTATTATTAAAGATCACTAAAATAGAGTATAGTCTCAAAATGGTATGCAAGAAAAAAGAAAGTCTTTATATTAGAAATCAAATTAAAGAAGCCTTAGAAAGTAGATATGAAGATCTCAAGTTCAATTAAAAATAAATGCTGAGCTCAATATTGAACCACAAAAGAACAATAATCATATTAGATTAAGTATTAACCAAGAATCAAGAGGGAATAGAATATATACTATAGCTACCGATTCACAAACCATTAAAAGCAAGGTTGAGAACTATCATAAAGAAGCTTCAAACAAAGGAATGTCAACTTTGAAAGCTTAGATCCTTCTTGGAAAAAAGAATATTAACCTAAAGAGTGAATTGATTCAACATGGTATTTACTACTAAAAGAAGAAATCAAAATAGAAGAGCTTAAAGCTATTTTGCAATATCTTCCAAATAATAAAGCAGCAGGTCACTCATATATCAATTATGAAATGCTCAAGCACTTAGGCATTAAATAAAAAGGGCTTTATACTTGTTGTTCAATAAAGTTTTAAATACTGGATAGATACCTAAAAAATGAAAAAGTAGTATTATTTATCCCATTCCAAAACCCAAGTCTTGGAAATATCAACCAGACCTATTGTTTTTCTAGAAACAGCTCGCAAATGTTTCACCAAAATTCTCACTGCTCATTTATCAAGAGTATGTAAATAGCACAAAATCTTTAAAGATTCAAACTTTACTGGTTTACTAGAAGAAAGTGCAGTAGAACCTATCTATCTATTAAATAGTATATATAATTAAGCTAGAGAAAAAGAAAAAGAACTATGGATCCTCTTTTCAGATACTATTAAGGAATATGTCGCAATATCCCTTTTCATACTTAAAAAAGCTATAGATCAGATTTGAATCCTTACAATCATCAGAAGATCATAATAGATCTTTTTAAAGATAAAAGTAGTAGCATTATTTTTCATATAGACTTTCTAGTCCAATAGTTACAGAAGATGATATAGATCAAGGAGAAACAATCTCTCCACTGTTATAGAGAATTTTTTATGACCTGCTGCTATGTAAAATCCAAAATAATATAGATTTGGGTTATACCATGGAAGAAAAATGGTCATCCAACTTCCATAAACCTGAGAAAAAGGTCAAGCTCTTCCTACAATAGGCAGTGATAGCTTATATAGATAATACAACATGGATTGCCAAATCTAAGAAAGACTTGAAAAGTATTTTGGAAGAAGCAAAAAAGTTATACATAGCAAATGACTCAAAAATTAATACAATAAAGTCAATTCTTCTCACTATTAACTAAAATCCTCAATATTTTGGAAGGGTTCAAGCTGGAACAGCGAATATCATGTTTAAGGAAATTAATAAAAAGAACCAGGCCATATTTCTTGGCATTTGGTTAAAATCAAAACAGAAAAGTCAGAATATGATTGATCTAATAAAATCAAAAATTAGAGTGATAGTTCAGGCAATATTTAAGAAGAAGTTGACAGAAAAAGATGTTTGTTATGTTATTAATAGAGTACTGATTCCTAGAATAGAATATAGAATGCAATATATACACCTGAATAAGAAGAAATGTGATGAACTCATAGCTATGTTCAAAAAGGTTTTCAAGAATAAAGCATTAATCTGTAGAACAATACCAAATAGTTACACCCATAACAAACAAATATATGGTCTCAAAAGTATCTGAGAAATACAGTTGGAAAGCTATATATCAGCACTATTCTGTCAGTTCAACAACAGTGAGACCTCTGGTTTGGCTACTATAATCCAATTGAAACAAAGTCAGATTAAAAACTAAAAACCTGGTAATATTATAGATAATCCTGTGAACTCATATAAGATGACCAAAGTAAATCTGGCAGCTGCAACATTGGCTTTGGCCAAAGAATTGCTTTTCAAAGTTGAAAATGAAAGGAAACATTTAATTATCAGGAGATATCTTATCTATTAAGTCAATACTGCAGAATAGTAGAGAATATGAGAAAACCATTCCATCACTCTGTAAGCACAAGATTATGTTTCTAGATCAAATAATTAATTCAACTACGATTATGCACAAGAAATGGAGAACAATCCAGATTCTTTTTAATAAAAGCAAAGGTCCAATTCTTTCTTAATATAAAAAGGTCTAAGAAAAGGTGACAGAGAATCATAACATTCTAAGAGAATCATTACACAGACTAGACTGAACAGGCTACAATATCCAAACTAAAGCTTTCACAGCTTATTCAGATAGAAGGAAAACATACTGGGTAGTCTACTTTAGCTCTCCAATTTACAGATTGGAAAAGACATCATTCTTGGACAACAAAATTCAATTTGTTCCATATCAGTTGATATATAATTCTACTAGTAACTATACTCTACTCCAACCAGATAAATTATTTCAAATAAAAGAAGTAAATATATCACAAGTTCGTCTACTTCTACAGCTAAACAAATATGAAAATTTGAGAAAAGAAAAACAAGTTCTCCTATCTGAAAACTCTACAGATTAGCTTATAGCTATAAGGCAACAAGCAAGAACTTCATTAATGTCTAGAGTAGAAGTGGAAATCCAGATAGAAAACTGGGAAGCCATGCTAATAAGATAAGCTATCTAATCAAATAAATATATAGATAAACTTATAGATATCCTGAATTATAATAGAAGGAATATAGCTACTTAATTTACTTTCTATATTGATGAATCATATAAAAAAGGAACAAAAGATAGTGAGCTCGAAATAGATTTGGTTTGGGTTCTAGTAGAAGACAATAAAGTTATGAAGCAATTTTCAGCAGGGGCATCAATATGGTCATTAAAAATATTAGCTATTTAACTGCAATATATATAGCTTCTCGAAATAAAACAGTCTCAATATTCTCTGATTGTAATACTGTAGTTAAGACATGAAAGTCCATTAGTGCACAAGTAGAGAAATCAACAAGAAGATAGACAAAGACTACTAATAGACCATTATGGAGTAAAATCAAAAATTTAGTTAAAAAGAAAGATTTCATCTTGGAAATTATAAAGGTCAAAGTCTATGGAATCAATAAGTTCAATAATTAAGTAAATCTGCTTGCCAAACAAGCTAGACATTAAAACCCAATAATCTGGTATCAACTACTAGTGTTAGAGATAGTTTTGACAACAGTCACATAGAGAAAGCATATGATAGACATCAGTATTAGAGAATTTGTCAAGACATTTAACAAGAAAAAGATAGGAAAAGATTAAATAATACAGAAAAGGATCCAAAAACTGTGGATCCAAAATGACAAAATCATAGACTGGTTGATCTTCTGGAATCAGTTCAATTTATTTAACAACTTCAATACCTCTTTCAAAGATAATAAGGACAAAACTTTCTAACTTGATACATAATGAACTTCTAGTATTACAGATATTGAAAAAAAAGAAATCAAATATTTATACAATAATGACATGTCCAGTATATGAACTTCAAGAAAAAACTTTAACACTTGTTCAAATGTTCAGTCACTAAATACAGTAAATCCGAGAGAATATATGGAGAAAGCAAAGGAAAAGATCAATCGATATATTAGTAAAAAATTCAAAATAAAGAAGAAGTCCATTTTGTAATCAATAACTGGACAAGTAATTAGTTAAATAAGATTCAATGATCTGATGGAAGCCTTTTTAACACTATCTGTGGATATATAGAAGAGAACAAAATCACTTTCTTGAAGAATTACCTTAAAGTACAACTCAAAATTTCCCTGACAGGTATACAAAGTATAATTGGTAAGCTTTGTTATAAAATGAGAATAAATTTCAAGAAGGATATATGGAATAGTTACTGTAAAAAAGTTATAAAGTGGAAAAAGAAGCAGAATATTACTGAAAAAGACAAACGAATCAAAAGACATGGGTATCAAACTATTATACAGGTCATACAAAAACAGGAAGAAGAATCCACACTTGCAGAAAATCTGAAACAAGAAGTCTCTGAAAGAAATAAAGAAACAAAGTATATAGAAATTATTAAGAATTAGATTTGTTATGGAAGAAAATGGTTTAGTTTTTAACTACAGTCGAAATTTAAAATAATCTACAATAATGATCTGTAGACAATAATTTTATTGACTAGAGGATTTATCCAAGTTAGTAAAGAAGTGAAATATCATTCCCTAAGTTGTATCTGAGAAATAGTTTTTTGACGATGGGTAAGTTAGTATGTAAAAGTCAAAATAATTTGTAAATATCTGATATATATGCAATAAAGACAAGCCATGCTGACCTGACTATGAGTTAAAAAAAAAAAAAAAGCTGTTTGATAAAAACAAAATATTTTTAAACAATATCTAAAAGTTCATTTTATAAAAATAAATATTATTCAAGATATTTTATATGAGATGCAAGTATACAACATAACCATACAAGATTGCTTTGTAAGTAAAAATACATATAATATATATAATTAATAAAATAAACAAAAGTTATTTATATTCAAAAAATATATTATTATTAATATAAATATTATAACTATACTTAATAACTAGACCTACGGGTCTGTAGTATAGTGGTTAGCACTCCGTAGGTTATATCACAAGATTACTAAATCAAATCTTCCAGGGGACAACTCCTGACACTGGTAATCTACTCCATTGGTATAACTGTAAATTAACTGATGTTCCAAATATAGCTCTGATTACTGGTCAAATAAAATTTCTGATGTGGTCATAGGATAGTTTATATAAAGATTGTGATATAGTTGAATATCTGAAATTGGGTAGGATTATTCTGACACAATCACGTTACCGGAAAAACTGGTAATAAGAAGAGTAGATATTGAACTGGTAGCACATTACTGAAGAAAGGAATAGTAAATCAACTGAAAAAAACTCCAGTTTCCTGCCTTAGTGTTAAGGTATCTGTTCAAGAATTCAAGTATGTGGCTGTATCAGGTTTCATAGACTTAACTATCAGGAAGCTTTGGTGAAGAAGAAATCTGCAAACCACTCCAAAGGACCAAGAAATCTGAAAAGTTCAGGATAAAGAAAATTCGATGGCCCAATAACCAGACTACTCTTAATATAAATAAAATTGTTCTAAAAAAAATTAAGAAGAAATCACATATCTTTCCAAATAGGTAGTAGTTATATATAGAAGTAGAATAAATATAGCTACTCATATAGATAGGTTTACTTCAAAAATGCATAATTACTTATTAACAAATATGTAATAAGAGTTTATACAGATCACTCAATTGTGACTCTGGGGAGGAAGGCCCGATGTATCTGTGAAATCTGTATAGCATATATGTTAATAAAAGATGAAGCCCAGGCCATTAAACAATGAATAGCAACTAGACAGACCTACTAGCAACAAACAAGAAAGCAATGATAAACAGTATCATAGACAAATCCAAAAGATCTATTATCCTTGACAAAATAATTATTGAAGAAGGAAAAACAATAAATATCATAACTGAACCTGAGAAAATCAAAGCAACAGTCAGACAACACTTCAAAGACTGGATCTCAATAAGAAATATTACAGAAATAGCCAACCACTTCTCATGGAAGGAAGAATATAGGCCCAAGGACAACATCAATCACTGATAGTATAATACAGCCCTAACAGAGATATATAAAGAGGAGTTAAAAAGAGCAATCAAAGATAGAATCACAAAGTTATTCCCAGGAAGAAACCAGATCCCCTATCTAGTATACAAGAAACTGGGCAAACTAGCCGATGAGGAAATTAGACACATTTTCAAACAAATTATCAAAGAAGGGTCTATATCCAAGGAATGGAGTAAGAGAGCCATATACTCCATACCCAAACCAAAGAACTGGCAAAATAATCTCGACATAACAAGACCAATTATCCCATTGGATACAGGAAAGAAAATTTTTATCAAGATCCTGATCAACAGAATTACCTTATGTCTAACAAAAAACAAAATCTTATCAGAATTAAACTGGGCTGCACTGCCAGGCTGCAGCATATAGGAATACATTCACATAATAAACAATATCATCGAGTATGCCAAAGAAACAAAAAGTAAAGCATGGATCCTTAACCAAGATATGTCTAAAGCATATGACTCAGTGAACTTAGAAATGATAACCAAGGTCTTAGAATGAATCAAGATCCTGACACAGGTCATTAACATCCTTCGCAACATATTCAACCAGAGACAAAATATAGTTCTCACATGTCATGGTCCCACAGAGGAATATGAGGTCAATGATGGCATCAATTAAGAAGACACAATCTCACCACTCTTATGGAAAATTTTCTATAATACAACAATTGAAAAAAACTTTACAGGCTATAAAATATCAACCAAAGTTTGCAGGAATCTTAAGCTAGGGTGGACTAACAAAAAAGTAAACATAGTAGTTAATGCCTACATGGATGACACTATATAAATTACAGATAGCAGAGAAGAGCTGCAACAAATCATCAGGAAAGCAGAGGAGTTCTACAAAATAAATAATATAAAAATCAATCCACAGAAATCCCAATTGCTAATCATTAATGGTAAAGATAATGATTTCATACAAAGGATAGAAATGGAGAATTAAATTATCAAAAATTACCCACAAGGGGCACTAGTAAAAATTTTAGGTGTCTGCTATGACAGCTCAGGAAAGAAAGACTACAAAAAAATGCTAATCTAGCAAAAGTTCAGAAAGACTAAGAAATTAATAGGAATGAAACACCTAACAGGCAAACAGATGCAATACATAATTAATTATGTCTTGATTCCTAGCACAGAATACCTATGCAATGACATAATACTTCTAGAAAAGACATGCAATCTCTTAATGAGCAGTGTCACTGTAACCTTTAAACATAAGCTAGGCCTTGCCAAGATGATCCTAAACAATATTCTTTTCAATAAATAGGAATACAACTTACTACACCTCTGGGATAGACAACTCCTTCTACACACTATAAACTGTATAAATAGAATCAACAAAAATAATATAGCCAGTGAAATAGCAAGAAGCAGACTTCAAACTGTCCAAAACAAATTCTGATCCACCAAATCTGTCCTCAATAAAATGGAACAACCCCAAAAACACATAGGTAAAAATCTAATGCATGACACTATATGGCTATTGAGAAAATACGTGTTTACTTTCAATATAAGCAACACAAATAACAGTATAACTCTGATCCAAGAGATAGATACTCCTATAGAAGAGATCATAAACAAACAATTTTATTCAAAACACCAACACCAGCTACTCAAATACAACATACTCTTCATTGGATAGCTACTAAATACAGATAACATGAAAATACTTAAATGGTGCCAAATCATAAAAATTGCAAGGAAAGGTCCAACTCCTAGATGATTCTTAACCTTGAGCAGCAAAATTAAAAGGATAATAAAAGCAAAGAAAATTTCAATAGGCCAAGCAATAACCAATGCCTTCAAACAAGAGTCCCTTACAACACACCACAATACAACAAAACCCCACTGGATTTACACACGGAAGGAGAGAGAACCCGTAGTGGGAAAAAAACAAAAAAAAAAATAGACCAAAATACAACAAGGTATAGACACTATACTCAAGATCTAAGCAACTTTCCTTTAGAGGCATGCGAAGACTGCAAGTTAAATACATTTGATATCAACAGTGATGAATATAATTTCATAGCAACTCGACAATGCTCAATTACTATACCTGTTTAAAAGAGCCTAATATCTATAAGAGAAAACAACACAGATATGAGAGAGCGCAAATGGAGGAAAAGAATATTCCCAAATTCCCTTGCTATAACCTTCGCAGAGTATACCCAGATATCAGAGCCACATACACAAAACAAGGACATAATAGTTAGTATATTTGCAAAAGCACAAACAAAAGGCAGGCCAAAAGATAAAATTTTCAACAGTTCACAGGAAAACACAGAAAGAATAGAGAAGATCAGAGAAAAGATAAAGGATTTTGCCATCTTTGATATTTATACAGATGGATCTCTTACAAATATGAAGGGCAATTATTATATGGGCCTGAGCTGGATCATAATCACTTCAAACTTTAAGGAGCATATCTTCCAAGGACAGATCAAATGACACCTTTCATCCACTAGAGCAGAAATAGCAGCAATCATAACAGCCCTCAATGTACTATCAGAACACAATGTAACAAATGTTTACATAGACAGCCAAGCAGCCATTAATGATATAGAAAAGATCCAAAAGGAAGACGATAATAAGATTATAAAGAAACAAAAGAATTCAAACCTTCTCCTTCAGAACAAAATCCTATGCAAGCAGAGAAGGATCAAACTCTTGCTATACAAGGTGCAAGGTTATTTTGGAATTAAATACAATGAAATAGCAGATCAACTGGCACAAATAGATACATGGAAAGGCATAAAGCCAGGGGAAAATAGAGTTGAAATTGATATGATTAAGGACTCAGAGATGGTATTACTCTACAATAGAACAACCACTTCATTGAAGTTCCCATAAAACAAGTTACACAAAAACTCGCAAATACTATCCATTTGACAAAATGGCGACTCCTGAATAGAACTAGATACAATTTCAGTGAACAAATAATCAAAGAAATCAATTGGCAAACAACAGTAGCATATCTGCAACCCATGAGGATGAGCAACCACTACATAAATAGAGAAAACCAAAGGTTAAGAAAGTTCTGCCTCAGTCTTTGGAATAATGAATTGTCAATTAAAAGTAAGCTATATGCAAGGCTTCCATCTATTTATAAAAACAACAAATATAATAAATGTGAAGAACTAGAGACCTGTACCCATTCTTTCCTCTGTTAACAACTTAGAGCAGAAATAAAAAAGGCCTTAAAATATATAACCCCAACCTGTGTAGAAAACTACGCAGAGGTGAAAAAACTTCAAACCTTCAACACACATTTCTTGAACAAAAACAACTTGAACTTCAAAGAATACTTGATAGCAAACATTAGAGAAGTCTTCTTAAAGGACTCACGAACAGTCTCAGGATAGCCATTCCAAATAGGATAGAAAGGAAAAACTGCATAACAGAAATCTGTCTTGAAATAATCAAATATCTTTATCAGGTCTGGCAAAGGAGATGTGAAACATTTCAAGAATGGAAAGTCAGAGAAGGAATCACTAAACAAAAAAAATGTCAGCAAAATATGAGACAAGAAAAGAAAATTCCACCTTCTCAGCTAGGGAAAAACACATAAAAGACCAATTTATATATTTGATTGATGAGTTTATGAACTACTGGAACACAAATCTTATAGACAACTCCTTCATATTCGAAATTTCTTTCAACACTAGTTCAGCCTTGACAGGTTAGCTCCCCACTTTGGAAGTGGCAACAAGTTGCAAGGTGAGTACCTCTATATAGAGAAATTTTATTGAGCTTCATTTGGTAGTAAATAGGTAATATATCCTAGAATAGCTTCTATGTATTGATACTACATAATTACAAATAAAGCAAGGCTGAGCCAGCGTTTTAAAAAAAAAAAAACTTAATAATTATTATTAATTTATTATTTGAAAATTTTTCTATTTTGTATAATATTATTTATTTTGTTCTTATATAATATTGAATTTCAAACTTTAAAAAATTTTAAAAATATTATTATTTGTATTATTAATTTATAGATAATAATAATTTAAATTTAATTCCACTGATCCTTCTTTTTCTTAAAAATTTCTTTTTTGGTAATTTTTTTGAAAAAGAAAACCTGGTCAAACAAACAAAAAAAAATAACATATTTTTCAAACCAAGTTAACAAGCTTTTACAATAAACATATAACAAGCCTTTTAGAATAACAAGGAAAGAGATATAGATTGTTTTACTAACTTCTTTTACTTCTTTTTCTTAAAATTTTTAAGAGAAAGAAAAGAAACCTGTAAACTGATTTATAGTCAGAAAAAGAAAGTCAATATCAACTTCACACAACTTACAGCCAGGCCAATACAGGTTAATACCTTTCTTGACACTGCAAGGAACCCAGGAAGCAACTAAGTTTATTCAATAAATCAAGTTACTTCAGTTACTCAAAGGCCCAGAAGGATCAAAGCTCCCCAAGGACAAGACAGTCTAAACATACATATACACATAAACAATATACTTTTTCTTCATATTGTTATACAAATGCAATTATGTAAAAGTAGATAAGCAAAATAAGTATATATATAAAAGCAAAAACAAAACATACACATACATGTATAACTTGTAATCCAAACAAGTTGATTAACATTTTACACAAATACGATAACAACTTGTAAAATTTGAATAGAATCTTCAATATTAACAAACAAATAAATCAAAACAACACAACAAGGTTTTTCTGTATTACCTAATCAAAAATATAAATAACAACAACCCAGAAAGATTTATTCACAATTCAAAAATAGAATAACTGACAAATATAAATAAGCAATTATATAATTTATCAATAAATTCAAATTAGCAGCAAATATGAATAGAGTACAATATATATTACAGATTGTTAGTAAAAAAGAAGAGGATATAGTAAACATATTAATCAATCTCTCAATAAAATATGATGAACACTCTACTTTATAGGTTTCACAACAAC
>CAJVPT010002066.1:0-18834 GCA_910592055.1 Acaulospora colombiana | reverse complement strand
GTGAGTTAGGTAAAGTCTTAGCTTTAGTGAATCATTTAAAATGTATAGTATACAAATGTTTAATAAAGCACACATATTTAGCCTAATCTAGGGTTTAAAAAAAAATATTAGTATTTTGACAATAAAGTGGAAATTAAAAATTTGACAATTAAAAATTCAACAATTAAAAAATTTGACAATCAAAAATTTATTAATTAAAAGTTTAATAATAAATTATCAAAAATTCACTATGGATTATATTATAGTTTGTATTATTCATAATTTATAAATATGATCTTAATTCAAAAAATTTATACATAAGATTATTAATTTTTTTTACTTTATTGCTAATGAATAGTTGTCAAATTTTTAATAAATAATTAATAAACTTTTAATAAATAATTTAATAAATAGTTGCTGAATTTTTAATGAATAGTTAACAAATTTTTAATGAATAGTTTTGATGAATAGTTATCAAATTTTTAATAGATAGTTGATGGATTTTTAACAAATTATTGATAAATTAATGTTGCATTTTTATTGAATTGTTAATAAATAATTTTGTGATAAACTTTTGATAAATTTTTGCTAAATAGTTAATGAATTATTTGATAAATTGTTAATAAATTTTTTGATTAATTGTTAATATGTCAATTTTTGTAATATTTATAGTTGAATTATATAGTTGTCAATTTATTTATATTATTTTTTTGCTGAATTGTTTATTTTTTGTCAAATATTACATAAGTGGCAATATACTAAATAATTTTTTTTTCAACTAGTATTAGTATAAAACTTATATATATATTTTTACTTAATTTAAATAAAGTAACACTAGTCAAAATTATGTTATTCAATAATCAAATTTGATTAAATTTAATAATAAAAATATTGCCAAATTTTTTTTAATTGCTAACATCAGTATATTATTATTTTGACAATAAAGTGACAATCAAAAATTTAGTAATCAAAAATTTGAAACATATACAACTTTTTATCAGATTTCTTAATAATATTGACTTGTTTATCTATTATTTTCTAATTCTTTTATTTTTATATTAAAGTTATCTATTCTTATTATATATTTATATGTTTCTTGACTATTACTTTATCTAAAGGCTTTAGTACATTTATTTAAAGAGTTATTGCTATTCAATATATTTAGAAATATTATTTTTTTTATTTATTTACTTCAAGAATATTATTTATTTTTATTTTATTTTCTGTTTTTAATTTTCATATTTGAATTAGCGATCTAATTATTGTTGTTTTTATTTTTTTTACTTTCTGTCAAGTTAATTATATATGCTTTATTAAATATTTGTAAGTTGTATATATAAAATGAGGCATTAAAGCTAATTCTCTAACTAACTTACTCATCTTAATTATATTACCTCTCTAAATATAACTTTAGATGTAATTTATCACTCTATTAGTAGTTTAAGTAAAGATCTTTTCAACTTCTAACCTTATGTTTGCAGATTACTACTGTAGATAGTAATCTAATTATTATTATTATTTTTTTTAAATCTGTAATCAGGCCCACACTATATATATATATTATTTTTTTTTTAAACCGCAACTGGTATTAGATATAAGCTTTATTTAAGAATTAACTTAATTTGATGGATAATTAAATCCTACAGCAGTTACATCAATCATCTTCTACAAATCATATATTTCTATATCTATGCAGCTTAATAATAACCTAGCATGGTTTGTCCTAGAGAGACCTGCAACCACTCTGTGAGTAGACAGACCTAGCTAGGGGCCGGATAGTTAATATACAGTCATCAACGGCTAGTCTAAGCTAGTTAGTATTGGACTTACAAATTTTTATTGTTTCACTAAGCTAGTCTATAGTTATGTGTACCCGACGGGATATGTAACACCCACCAATATTCCCAGATATATTATTCGTTCATACCTCAGAAGTGGGTACTTTCTTTCTTTGTCACCACCTGTGGTATCGGACCAGTCCCTATTAACTGATTTTCAATTAAGCGGAGCACCATATTGGAATATCCTGAGCTAGGAGAGCAAGGGTCTTAGAGGCTGCCAGGTCAGAGTAAGCTTGGAGTGTTTTTATGGGAGGCTAGACCAGAAGCCTTTCTTCATGCAATCCTTCCAGTAATACGACCGTAGATCTTAGCCCCTGATCGACGGAAGGCCAGAAGTCCCATCTTAATGCAGCCTAACCTGCTTAGAACTTGTTCTGGATGATTGGGTATGATTTTTACAGGATAACCAGTCAAACCTGATCAGAAAGGTAATTTTTGATTTTTGGTCCTTAAGTGATATTAAACTACAGATCTTGTGATTGCGACCTGGGAGCACTATCACTGTGCTATTGACCCACAGGTCCCAAACTATATATTTATTAATCAATATAAAAACTAATAGAGATATATAGGACAATTGTATCATAGCTAAACTAGAACTCATGGTAACTTACTTATCAATGGCTTTCAATTCTCAAAAGAGCTTCAATTTCTAAATGTGACCTTGGGAACAATATTTTGCTACATAATAGATTTTGAGTAGATACTCTCCTAATTTACATATTATTGCTAGTAGATTATCATTGTTTATTATCCTTCAAGAAACTGATTTTAAGAAACTATAAAAGGGAAAAGAGAAAAAAAAAGAAAAGAGTCAATTCTATTATATAAAAAGAAAAAATAAAAATACTTCATATCCTCCAAAGAATCTTTATTAGAAACCTCTTCTTATTAGAAGTCAACTCTTCTTAACTATCCTTTTTCTTTCTGATTATCTGAGAAACTTATTCATTTGTAATCTTGATTATTTTCTTGTAACTATCTAAAATACTTATTGTCTATTCAGATTTAGTATCTTGCTCAATACTTTTTTTCTTTTGGTTTTAATTTTGTATCCATCTGCAAAGAACAAAATAATTAATGGTAAACTTCAGATTCTTATGTGGCTTTTTAGTCTTATTGTATAACTCCCAATATCTTCCAGCAGTCACTCCTAATTAAAGAAATTTTACTGGTGTTTATCTTGATTGTAATATTATTATACAATATTTAAAGAAATATATTCTTAATTTTAGAGAAAAGCAGTATTTATATTTCTTTACTTTTTAGTCTTATAGCCTAACTGGGATAAAAAAATAACCTCTTTTATATACTTTGCCTAACTGGGATAATAATAAGTTGAAGACCTCAGTTTAAACAAATAATCATATTTTTACTATCTAGAGAATTTAATGCTTATCCTAATAGTCTCATAATTTCTTTGCTTTAGTTATACTTCATTTGAAGAAATAGAAAAGTTTGCACTAGTAATTTCTCTTTCTTTTATCAATAACATCATTGAAATATGTGATATAATCAGTAAGAACTTGTTTACATTTTACTATCAATATGTTTTATATCAATCAATAATTTTTAGCAAAAGTTATATTGATTTTGTGTTACTCCAAATTCAGGATCAAGCTGAGATAGATAAAATTCCTCAAAAACTCTGAAAAATAAGTGCCTCTAAGAGAATAAAAACAATGGGGAAGAAAGTTTTATAGTTTAAGCTTTTGTTCACTCATCTATTCACTGCATAAAACCTCTAGTTATACTCTTGTTCAAGAGATAGGCTTTTAGTACTTCACTATTGGTTTTTTTTTCTATTAAAACTTTCTTACCATTGGTAAAAAAGATTTTCTTGACTTTTCTTAATTACTGGAAGTCAAGTTTTTGTTTGAAATGGAATATAAACAAGAAAAAAAAGTTGGAAGAGACTCTTGAAGTTATTCTTCAAGTTGTTTTAAAGAAAGTAATAAGACTTTATTAACAAAAAAATATAAAACTTTTTTGTAAACATCTTTTTTGTATATTGTCAAGGGATCAGTAAAAAGAGTTTTGATAATGATCTAATTATTGTTTAAATAATATACTGTATACTGTGTATATATAGTATATATATATTTTTAAGATGTTAGCTTATCCTTGTACTCTGGTACTATATATTTTATTAAAGTAAGTAAAAAAATCTAAAGACAATTAAGATAAATAATTATCTATACTATCTAAGGATTTACAGAACAATGAATAATATAAAGAGTTGACTATTTACATTTTATTTAATCAAAATAAAATAATTATATAATCATTTAGTATAGATCAACTGCTTATAAAAACAAAATATTAAAATAATAAGAAGAATAAAGATCAAACTATATTATTTTTCTATTCATATTTAAGCCCTCCTTAGAATTTTAATCCTACTAAATCTCTGTTAATAGTTTAGGTCTTAATCCATTGAGCAAGTTATTGCTATTTCCAAAAGAGAGAACTAATGTATCAAGGATTTACTTAAAGTACCTAGTACTATCAATATTGAAAATTCCTTATATGAAATCTTAACTTCTACTAATACTTAATTAAAAATTTTTTTAAAAAAAAATATTTTGTATTGTTTTTGAAAAGATACTTTGTTGTTTTACAAAATGGCAAATATGTTTTTAGAAAAAAGATAATAGATATTCAAACTCTTCTAAATAATTATATTCTATATAATATTTTCTTATTGTTTAAGTTTATTAAAGAAGGAAGGAAGAAATAGAAAAACTAATATTTTCTATTTAATATATTCTAATCCAGCTTTATTCTTTTTATATAGTCAATAATATTATAGATATTCATATTCTGTATTTATTCATGCCATATATATATGACTTATGATGAATCCTAAATTCTTATGGATCTAAGGAAATGTATTTAAATATACGAGATAATTAATAGGAGATTGTTTATATCTTGATTACTGATATATTTTCATTATTCAATTATTATATAAAAAACTTTGTTACTCAAAATTCAGGGTCAAACTTAAGTAGACAAAATTTCTTAGAAAAAAATACTATTAAAGTTGCAAGATTAATAAAACAATAATAGAATTGTCTTTAAAAGAGTCTTTTATTTCAAACAAAGTTCTGTATTGTTTTTTTAATAGATAAAAGGAGACAAAAAATGCTATGTCTATTTTATTTCAAAACTTTCTTGCTGTTGATAAAAAATATAAAGTTTTGTCTTTATGAACACTAGAATATAAATATTTTTGTAATAAAATATAACAAGAAATGGTAAAAGATGTAAGGTAACTCTTGTAAATATTATTTACAAGTTGTTTTAATAAAAGTGGTAAGACTTTATTAGTCTAGAAATATAAAACTTCTTGTGAATAGTTTTTTTATATATAGTCAAAAAATTAGTAGAAAGAGTTTTTGATTATCTAGATGATATTATTATTTACTGTATTTTTAAAGTTTTATAATAATAATTTTTTATTTTTTTGTATATATTTTTTTGTATAATAACTTTATATTACCTTTTGCTAGAACATTTTTATTATAATTGGGTTTATTTTAAATATATTACTTTTTTTGTTTCTTTTAAAAAATTTATCTCTTTATTTGTTTTTTTTTTTAAAAAAAATTATTTAAAAAATCTTTTTTCAAAAAAAAAAAAGAATTTATGAAAAAGAGTTTTTTTGTAAATATATAAATAATATAGCTTAGTATATATATATATTATTTTATTTTTTAAAAAATTTATTCTTACTATATTATTTTTAAAAAAATATACATAATATTATTAAACCATATTACATTTGTAAAAGAATGAAATTACTTCTATAAATGAAATATATTCTAATACTGATCAAAAAAACTTTTTTCTGAAAAATTTCTAATTACAAAAAATTTTTTTATTAGGCAAAAACACAAAAATGAACTTATTCCCAGCTACAAAAATAGTACTTTCATGCAATATGACCTTCACAAGGCAACTGAGAAGCCTGACAAGATAAACAATACCAGAATATAACATCAACAGACTTAACAAGAACAACAGTAGAATCCTAAAAGCAAAAGTGATAACACCAGCATCTTAACTTAGACAAACTTCTCTTGGAACCAGGTCAACCCTCCCAAAAAATTTATAGACAAAGAAAAAGAAGAACACAATAGCACAACCAGAAGAAATGTAGACAGAAGAATCAAGATGAATAGCAGAACATATGGAAAGTATCATTAGCAGCAAAACACTATCTCCCATCACAGTTGAGGTATCTGAAGACAGGAGTATTATAGAGCCTCAAACATAGGACAAACAACTAGGTATTACTGGCCAGACAGGTTATAGCTATAATAGTCAAAGTGATATTCAGGAGAGACTGCTCATAGTATGTAATATCCAAGATAGACAAGCTTCTTCTAGATCATGAAAAGCATTAATCGATCCAGAATAGATACCAGAACAAAATTCCAGAAAAAAAACAGATTTTATTAGACAAAAAATAGAACACCAGTCCTTTCTGAAGTACATAAGGTTAGAATATTCAATTGATAAACTTCAAATCATTGTCATTTTTAGTAATCAGGAGAATACACAAAAAGCATATACAATAGAAATCATAAACTATAAGAACATTAAATTTAGAATGATCACCCACTAGGCTCCCAATAAAGTAATTTCTGTACCATCAGGATATAAAATCAGTCAAGACTAGGTACTCACAAAAGGTTTCTATTTATGCAGAATTTTTCTCTTCTATAAAATACATGAGATTAAGAAACAAAGGAAATATTTTAGTGCAACACTAATACTCTTGCCATCAAATACAATAGCAGTAGACTTGGCAATTACAATCACAAACATCAAGATCAAGTCAGTATACATCCTCCATAACAATAACAATTGAACCAAAAGGTTTTCAGTCTTTATCTTCAAGATCAGAGAAGAGCTGTAAGAGGCTAAATAAGTAGCTCCAAGGAATCTAAACACAGTGGATCAATCATGAAACAAGACTAAGTCTCATCTACAGCTTATCAAAATATAATCTACACATATACTCTGACAGACCCAAATTTCCTTCTCAAGACAATACATCAATAGGTTCAACAATTCAAGAATTTTATCACAATCTTGATATTGAACAAACTTCAATCTTACCATCAATAGGAACTCTAGAACAGATAATAACTCTAGGAGCTATGTAAGTATCTTAAAATATAGATAGAGCCTCAACAACAACTAATACAATAAAACATCTGCCAAGTTTTATTAGCAATTCAGAAGGAAATTAAGGAGATAAAGAACTCTCTTCAAGACCTAAACGAAAGGGTTTATGCTTTAGAATAGGATTGTGTCAATAGATATCTAGAGAGTATAGGTGAACTCATAGAAAAACTAGAAGAGTCCATACCTACTGACAATGAAAAGTAAGTAGCAGAAACAAGCACAAAGATCCAAGACATCAGAAAAACACAGGAAACATATTAACAACAGTCCAATAAAATGAGCTCAATAATGAAAAAAGCAATCAATCTCTTCAAATTATTCTAATAGATAGTTTCATCAGAGCATAACCCTTACTAATAATATAATAGATATCACTCAGTATAATCCCTGGAAAGAGAAATATAGTAAAACAAACAATATGGTTTCAAGTATTCAAATATCCTATGAACAGATAACTCAGAACACTAATAAATGCACAAATAAAAACATCACACATTTCAACAAAAAACCAACAATCAACTATCCAGTCTGGACAATTGCAAAATGCAATATAAGAGATATAATAAAGAAGAACAAATGCAAATTTAGAATGCTACTCAAAGAATAAATAGTAAATAATCATAACCACAGAGATCAATAGAGACATAAATCAGGTCAAATACTGGAAACAACAAGGATATTAATTAACAATCTTAGTGAATCTCAAAAGAAAGATCAGACACAAGATATATATAGCAATTTATAAAGATATTGCAGGCAGAAATATAAAAAACAAGAGATAGAGGATAGAGTCATAGCAATAGATATGACTTTTCTAGATAAACACAAATTAAGGGTAATAGGAGTGTACCTTTTATCAACAATGACAAAAAAAAAATCAGTACTAGAAGGCATTATTTGGAAGTGGATAACATAAGTATAAAAAGAAACATTATATATAATAATAGGAGGTAACTTCAATATCATATTAAACTCCTTTATTAATAAATAACAAAGTCTAAAGAAGTCAAGCAATCACTGGCTAGAGTCAGAACTTTTGGAATGGTTAATCACTAGGAACTTTGAGAACACCTTCAGAATATACAACCCAATACAATTAGTATATATATGGGAAAACAGTAGAGAAGTGACCAGTAAGATCAATCAAATTTAATACTATTTATAAAGCAACTGGCAATCAAGGGACTCCTATATAACAAATTATCTAGACTCCTTGCACAAAAGTGATCACAAAATTATAATTACAAAAATAGAGATGTAACAGCTTAAAAAGCAAAGAAAACAAAAAATTTATATATACAATCATAAGTATAACTGATACAAAACAAACAATAAACAATGAAAAAATTTCAATGATGAAATTGAATTAAAGATACAAGAGAAAAATATGATGGAGCAAGAAAATATAAACAGCCTATGAAATAGTTTTAAACAACACATTCTGAAGGCAACAAACAGATATATATCCAAGATAAAGAATCAGAAAAGAGGCAGGAATCCAGGAGAGGTCTCAACTATATATAGGAAGATTATAAATATTCAGATATTATCAAAGATGCTACAGAGAAACATCAACACACCCAATGTGCAAACAAATAGCTAATCAAAAAACAGATAACCAAAATATAGAAATCCTTATTAGAACCAGTAGCAGAGCTAAAGAAATAGCAAATTAAATACCCCAAAACTATCTAGTTCAATAAAAGAAAATATGCAGAGAGTATATAACATAGTACAAGATAGCAACCAAACTGATCACAAAATATCATAAAAACAAAAAAATTTAACAACACACAAGAAGGAGGTAACAATGGCTGCAAGACTACAAAAAATGAATAATTAACAATATTATAGAAAGATTTAATAGATCTATAGTAACAAACAAACTCATAGTGGGGGAAAATAATCAGATAAAAATAATTACAGATTTAGAGGAGATTAAAAGAAAAGCTTTAAAACACTTTGCAATATGGACCCCCACAGAAACACTCATCAGTAGAAAGTGCATTCAAATAGGTATAGCAATATACACCAGGTAAAATAATTCAAGACAACTAATATAATGAACTTACAGAACACATTACCATATAAGAACTAAAAAAAGCAATAAAAGACTGTAGCTCTAAATCAGTACCAAAACCAGATAGCATTTCCTATATAGTCTATAAACACTTTAGACCAAAAGCCTTAGTATAACTTGCAAACCTCTATAACAGAATTCTTATACAGGGGAAAATATCAAGGAAATAGAGTATAAGACATATATATTCTATACTTAAACCTACAGAATGACATATCAGAATTAGGATAATCAGACCTGTCACCTTGCTTATAACTGAAAGAAAAATATTTACAAAGATTATCAGTGATCACCTATTATAAGCCTGCAAGAAGTACAATATCCTCAATAAGTTCAATTGAACAGTCCTATCAGGAAGTAGCATGCAAGACCCTATATATATAATTAACTTATGTATAGAGCAAGCATATAGAAAAAAGAGAAAACTATGAATTTTAAGTCAAGATATGGCAAAGGCTTATGACTTCATTAATATTGAAATACTAAAATATATCATGAAATATATCAAGTTACAATTTAAAATAATAAATATCACACAAGCACTACTTAGAGAAAGAGAGAACCAGGTCATAATAATGTATGGCCTTAGCCCCAGTTATAAAGTATTATATGGTATTGACCAAAGAGACACAATTTTTCCCCTGCTATAATGCATATTCTATGACCTCTTCCTATCAGAAATCAATTTATCAGGAAGGGGCTATAGATATATAAGGGAATTCAAAGAAGACATTAATGGCTTCTATAAGAAAAAGCACCTAGACATCAAGGCCATCACATATATAGATAACATAATATGGCTGGCAAATAATCCAGAAGAAATGCAAATAATCCTAAACATCATCACAGAATTCTACAATTATAATATTGATATTAATTTACTAAAATCATAACTAATAATTATTAATGAATAGCCAGAAGATTTTAAGAAGAGCTTTATGCTTAAAGGAAAAACAATAATAGGCAGCAAGCCAAGTATACTAATGAGAATACTTGGAATATGGCTGGACAGTTTAGAAAAAAAAGGCTATCAGAAGTAGCTCATAGCTAAAAAAGTGAAAAAAAAAATAGCAAATTAATAGGTTGAAAGATAATCACAGACAAACAAATGAGATATATAATAAACCATGTACTTATATCAAGTATAGAATACTTGCTCAATAATATGATATCCCCTAAGGTGAATACAACTCTCTAATGAAAAAAATTGTGACAAAGTATAAATAAAAATATGGCCTTATCAATACAATTCCTAATACTCTATTATACAATTATACTAATACAACCTGAACTATATATGAGACAAACAACTATAACTTCACACAAGAACCTGACTACAAAGAATGAAAAACAAGAGAACTCTAGAGTAAATTTCCAAGATGAGATTCCAAAATCTACAAAATCTCTTCTCACTCAATTATTCCTCAAGATAGAACAAAACTTGGATTATAATATTCTTTGGATACTAAGAAAACATGGCTTTCAATTTTACTTCAACTCAAGAATCACAATTCCTCAAAGGATAAAGAAGATAGATGACATAAAAAAAAAAAACCATATCAAGATCAGTATATCACCAACACAGACAAATACTAAGGAAACACAACTTAATGTTCATTGGGTAGATCATCAATTCAATAGAAACATGCCTGTTATATTGGAGAGAACTGGGTGCTATAAACAAAACAAAGAAAAGAAATACTTCAAAATGGTACAAGGAACTCATAGAAAATCTTGCAATCATAGCCAGTATATAAGACAGAATAAAGAATGAGATAAGCAACCATCAAACCTACAATCAAGGCAGGCCCCTGATAATGGAAGACTCATATAAATCATACTAGAAAGCAATACTCAAGTAGGACAAAAAAATCATTAGCAGGAAAAAATGCAATGATAGTTTCAACACAATAGTCTTCAAATATTATATTAGAATAAGAGAGCAATTGTCACTAAGAAGATGTACCAGATACTTTCTAAATAAAGGGAAAAATATACTGCCAGAAACCTATATCTTTGTAGCAAAAAAACTATACATAATTAAAAAGAATATATATTTCATCCAAGGAAAACAATGACAGATCCATAATCATTTTGTGATACAGAATATCTCCAGACTTTATCAAAAAAAGTTAAAAGACCTTACTAAAATCCCTTGTCTAGATCAAATCTCTTGACAGGTTAACATAGATAGTAATAGATCAAAAATAACAAATATTAATGAAATGTTTAAGTTAAATAGAGAAGAACTAGATATCTTGACAACAATTCAATAACAAATAAAAAACTTTTAACACATCACAATATATACAGACAGATCAGTGTTAAACTATGGCAATAAATCATATATGGGTCTTGGCTGGATTATAAAGAATGAGGTAAAAAAAGAATACATATTTCAAGAACAAATACAACTCCATGCCTTAGTAACAAGGGTAGAATTGATGGCTATAATTATAGTGATAAGTATATTATCCATATAAGCTGTTACTATGACCTTGGCCTTCTTTACTATCTTGTTAGCCATCTCTTTAAGATTTGGAAAGGTAAAATCAAGAAGAATCTTCATTTTCATTATATATCCCATGTGTTTGTTCTCAATCTTTTGCAATAGGAAATCATAGAAAATTCACCATAACTAGTGAATTTTTTAGTCTAATTTATAGTTTACAGAAGAACTACAAATTGAAGTTTTCATTAAGACTCTTAATATAACTTTTTCTTAAAAAAAACTATAAAGCTGTCAAAAGTATTAACTATTCTTATTTATAGTAAAAGTACTAGTTAAAAACTATTGCTAGAATTGAAGAATCCCTTAAAAACTTAGTCTATTTTTGAAAATTTTTTTATTTTTTTAAATAAACAGTATATACTTGAAGATAGTATTATCTATATAATTAGATTTATTAACTTTATCAAAGGTTTTAAAGTACTTTTGATCATAGGTTCGACTAGATTTTCAAATAAGTAATTTCCTTTTCCTTGTCACATTTCTTTCTTTTCAAAAATAAAGAGATATAATATTTTAGTTGGATTTTTTATCAATGGTTAGTAATAGAGAAAATTTAAGTCTTTATCTAGTAGTTCTATTTATAAATTTAAAATTTTATTAGTATTAATTAAATTCAAAACTAGTTCTCATTAAAAGATGACCTAGTTATAAGATAAAGTATATTGTTAAGAATGCTTCTATTTATAATACTTTAATTGTTCAATAACCTGAATATATAACTTTAGAAGTCTTTCTTTTTCTATTATTTCTTAAAAGTTATTAATAAAATAATGGTTATATCAATATTTAAAAAAATTTTTTTTTTGTTTTGTAAACTCAATAATATATTGATTTTTAATTTGATTTTTTTTTATGAATTAAAATTTTTTATTTATAAATATTAATATTTGTAGTATTATTATATTAACTTTGAACTTTTTTAAAATTTAAAAAACAGGAAAATGAAAACATTCTAAAAAATATTTTTTTTATAAAATGCTGATTATATAAATAGTAATATTCTATAATAAGAATTTAAGGAATTAATTTAATTATGTAAATTTTTATTATTAAATAAATATTTTATTATATATCATCTAAAAGTTTTTGAACAAATTATAATACAAATCAAACAAATGTAACTTCTTACTTTAAGTTAAGTTCAGTATAACATGACTTCTGGATATATATAGATGCTTTGTATTTTTTTTACTTTGTATAACATAATGAGTTAATTATCACAATTTTGTAAATAAATCAAATAAAGTATAGTTACTATTCAAATATATAAGCAAAAGTCATCTTACATTAGTGGAATAATGGTATGCAAAGTGTTAGAGAAATATAACAAAAAATAGGTTTTTTGAGATCAACAATATATTACAATCTAAAAAAAATAAAAAAATATGAAAAAGGAACTTACCTGAAACAAAGTTATTAGCTGTCAAAAATAAATTCCATGATTTTAAGATTTCTTGAACAATAAATAAGAAGGAATTTTTTTATATCCTCATGATTGTTAACTGCAAAACTATTAGAAAATAATATTAAGAGGTGCATGGGACAGTTTGTAATTATTTAAAATATTATGGATATAAAAAAATAAGTAGAAGTGTTTCCTATATTAACTATGAAACAAATAAAAAATCGAGTTAAGTGGATGCAAAAACATTTTAAAGATAATTGAATACAAACTATTTTTTTAGATAAAACCTGTTTTTAAATATTTAGACATATAATTCAACACTAGTATAATATTGATAAATAAAAATTACAGTAAATTTCAAAAAATTACCAAAAAACATTTATTTAGAAAGCAATTTGAATAAGAGATAAGATAAAACTTTACTGTTTTTAGCAAATAATAAATAGTTTTTTCTATGTGTGAATTTAAAAAAATATATTTTAGAGATTAAAAAAATATTTAATAGTCACTAACAGTTCTAGTATGATAATAATTCAAAGTATTGAAGTAAGATAATAATGAAATTTCTTAAAAAAGAAACTGTTGAAATAATTGATTGGCTTTTATATAGTTCTAACTTAAATTTTATAAAAAATATACTATATATAAAGGATAATAAAGGACAATATTGAAAAGCAATGTCCATAAAATTTGAATAAATTGAATCAATTTATGAAAAAAGAATGAGATTTAATCCTTATTACTTTTATAAATAATTATATAAAATCTATGTTCGATTGTTATAAACTTATTATTGATAGAAATGAAAAATATATTCCCTATTAAAATTTTTTATGACTATTTGATTTTTTATTGATTGTCATATAGGCAATATATAAAATTGATTAAAGACTTTTTAGACAATATATATATATAATACACTTTCCTACTATAAATTATCAGAATTTATTGATAATTGTATAATGATTTTTTACATATGTTTTTAATTATAGAATCTTAACAATTTACATAATAACTTGAGTTATAATTATTTATTTATTTATTATATAGATAAAATTTATTTACTAGGGTTAATATCAAGTAGAATATTTATTGATATCAATTACTGCAAGAATATATTGGGATATACTTTTAATAGGATTTTCAATAATTGAAACATTTATTTTAAACCATTTTTCTTGCAATAAATTGAATAGCTCTGACTTGCTTGTTGGTAAAGAAACATGCTTGTGAATACAATACTTCAATTCATCCCATAAATATTCTATGGAATTGAGATCAGAACTATATGAAGATCAAGAAAGTTGGTTGATATTATTTTCTTCAAATCAATGTATAGTAAAATTTGCAGTATGAATTTTAGTATTGTTATCTTGAAATATATAATTTTTTTGTTCTACAATATTATCTTAAATTACTTAAAAAAGATAAAAAACAATTTTGAAGAACTTCTACATAATCTTTTGCATTCATTTTTCTATCAACTCGAACTAAAGGTCCAAGGCCATAATAATTAAAGCATTCTCAAATAATTATACCCTTTTTTCCTGATCTAAATATAGGAATCAAACAGTCAATATCATATTTTTCTTCTGATTGTCTCCAGACATATGTTCAACTATCCTCTGCAAACACTTCAAACCATGATTCATCACTTCAAATCATCTTATTCCATCTTTTATTCTAATCTTTTTTTTCTTGTGCCCATAGTATACAGATCACATGATTGTCTTTATTTACAAATGGTTTTCTTATACCAACCTTCATGAAGGTAACATTGCATAGTACTTGTAGATACATCAATAAATATTGATTCAATGAATTTATTTGTTAATATATTTGGTGTTGACTTTCTGTCTTGCTTTAGAAGGCGAACCAAATGATGTGTTCCACATTCAGTTATTTTGAAAGGTCATCCAGGCCAAGGGAAAGGTACTGTCTCTCCATTCTCTTTATAATAATTAACTACATCATAGACAGTGAGTGCTCTTTGGTAATTTCAAAGTTTATACTATTGCAGCCGGTTTCATGCCACACCACCAAGCACCAATTATTTCGGTGCGCTTCATCAAGTTGTTTGCGTTCCATAATTTTTTTTTAAAAAAAAATAGCATGAAAGATTTTGATTTAATCAAACTGTAAAAAAAATTTTGTACAGTAAGTAATTGGTCACATTTTAGTTAAACGTCGTGATTGTTAATCGTGTGATTTATGGTAGGGAGTGTACATCAGATTCATGTATTCCTTAATTAAAAAGATTATATTATTTAGCAATTCAAATTATTGACATTTCGTGTAAAAGATGCAGCATGATTTTTTTATTAGGTTATCTCTTGAACTTTTAATTTTTTATGTACACAAAGACCGATTATATAAGTGGAACCCCTGTCTCATGAACTTGTTTTGATCAACACATTCAGGTAGTGGCTGGATAGAGAATTTACTGTACGCGTTGGTCCCTATTTCCATTTTTATCATTTATGGCACTATCTGATAATGAAGTTTAGTGTTTAGAAATGTAGGTAAAATGTGTGGATGTGAATTAACGCGCGATACACGAAAGGTTGATTAGACAATCACGTACTGAAAGGAATATGAAATAAGTGATGGCGTCCCCTCTTATTATAAAAAAGGGGAAATCTACCATTCACTAAAGCATTGTTAAGCAGCGAATCCCTCCCTACTATATGCTAGCACTTGGGGAGAGCAATAGTTTCAGGCAGTTGCTATAATGTTTAACTTCGATCAAGATTAGTCGATTCGGAAAACCGGTGTTCTTTAAGGTTTAAGGAAGACGATGACGCGATAAATCATTGTGATTGGAAGGTAACAGTATGGCGTTCCCTCTTTCCAAATCCGATGGATATCTATTCTGGGGGCCTTCACATTGCGGCAAATCTCTCACCGCCTCTTAAACTTATTGATTCGTTCTTTTTGTCAAACGTTCGTTAATGCTCAATCAGATCGATTGCCCAACAACTATTCCTGTATGAAAGTGGTACAGTACCTCAAATCCCGACAAAATCTTTGAATGCTTAAATCACAAAGCATACTACCATCCATCATATTCACTCTTAAGAAATTATCAAAGTCTTTGTCGCTTGAAATAATGAAAACTTCAGGAAGATTATGATGTTTCGGGGAACACGAACTGGGCTAGAAGAGGTTGTAGGTAGGTTAGCAGGAATCTTTGGAGGATGAACTACCGAACTTAACACTCGTTTTTTTTTCCTCAACAAGATGTTTTAGGAGAATCTTTTCTGAAAAAGTTGGCATTCTGAACAATACAGATTATTAATGGTGTGGTGCCATTAATTAATACTGCAAATTAATCCAATAATAATATCTTCAATGTACTTTCATATACAGTATTAATTACCTTTTTCAATGATTATCAACAAATAAGCCCTTCATTAAGAATTTTATTCGTAACTTCCTTTAAAATATGAACAAGTTATCAATTCTCCTGACACCATAAGCATGTCTTCCAGTTGAGGTAAAGGGAAGATCGTAAATATTTCTTCTTTGGACTTCTGCCTTAATGTCTTCGCAAGATTCCTTTGATCGATAGGTCTTAGCCACCGGCCTAGTTTCGTTCTCGTTCAGATTGCTCTGATGAGCCCCGGTAAGTGGTAGAGCTACCATTTTTCACAGCCTTGATGATCTCTGCTTTTCTTGGCAGGGTTGATGCAAATAATTGTGATAAGCCTATCGCTTCCGTGGCTTGAAACGAGACATGATGCGACCGGTATAGAATTTCTTTCACAGGGATACTTCATTTCATCAAGCTTTATTGCGAGTTACCGTACCCAGTGTGTTTCTGTTTTATATATTGTTTTTCGATGTGACTTTCCGCCCCACCCCACTAGGTGAATGTGAGGCTGCACCGAGGAACTTCCAAGCCAAGGATTAATGATATGTGCGGTAAATAATGTGTACGCATGTAATTTATCATTTTCCGATAGTGGCATCGACTTTGAATCCATTTAACTATGATCTAGTTACGTGTGTTTAAACATCAGTTCATTAAAATCGATAAGGGTAAATAATCTGCTGGCATAATTCAAAGTTAACCAGTATAAATAGCGAAGGATTTTCTGCTTTGCTTTATTTCCTTTTCGAAAATAAACAAGAAAAAAAACTGTTTCCTGTAAAAGATACGGTGAATTCAAAATTTAGTATTTAATGACGGATGAAACAACTGATCGCCTTTTGACCGACGTCAAAAGAAGCTATGAATTATTGGAAGAAAACACCTCCGTGCGCTCAATTCCAGAATTCCTTGCACATCTAGGAAGCGAATTCATGCCATGCCATGACAAGCTAACGGTACATCCAATGATAATCACAATACTTGAGAATCCCGTGCATGTAGAAAATGAGGACAAATGTGACTTGAGTGATGAGGAAGATTTCGATGGAGAGAAAGTGGAGGATTTTCACCACCATGAAAAAGTTAGGGAACGTGGATCGAAGAAATTAATGATCGCCATTGGAATATCATCGCTTTTCTTTGTCACCGAACTTATTGGCGGGCTGATCTCCGGAAGTTTGGCGCTACTGAGTGATTCATTCCATTTATTGAGCGGTGAGTTTTTTTAACAGACGTGTGCTTAGCACGATTTATAGGCGATGACTAATTTATTTTCACAGATCTAGTCAGCTTTATGATTTCGCTTTTATCCATATACCTCTCTCATCGACCCGCATCGAAATGTAAGCATCCCGTTGAGAACTTTCGTATTGTTATGATGTTCAATGGTCTAATCGACGTTTCACTTTTACATGGACAGCACATACGTATGGATACTGTCGAGCCGAAATATTAGGGGCACTTTTATCAATTTTCCTCATATGGCTTCTCACATCCTACCTATGTTTGGAGGCATACGATCGAATACGCCATCCGAAGGAAGTGGATGGAAAAACCATGTTTATTATTGCTTGCATAGGAGTTTTTGTAAATGTGTTGTATGTCATTTGTTTTCCTCCAAATGTTCACGGAACGGGCGACATCAATTGTAGACGAAGATCAGATTCACCAGACTCTTACATTTTTCTTTTTTTAATCATCAGATTGATATTTGTGCTAGGCCACAAACATCACCATCATCACAATCGCGTCAAAGGCAGTTGTCAAAATCAAGATAATGTTACCGTTCGAGCGGCTTTATTGCACGCGTTGGGTGATTTACTTTCGTCACTGGGAGTCTTGATTTCGTCAATTGTTATTATTTATGATCCAAGTAAGATGTGGGTGGATCCACTGTGCACGTTTCTCTTTTCGGCGCTGGTGATGGCAACCACCTTTGGAATATTGAGGAGTAGCGTAAGGGTTCTGATGGAAGGTTCGCGTTTAAATTACACCACTTTGTTATAGTACTAGTAAAACATTTTTCTTGGTTGACGTACGGGCTTTTCCCTTTTTCTAATCTGAGAATGTGTTTACAGCGACGCCATTTCACATCGACCCGCAGGCAGTGGAATCGGATCTGAAGGCCATAGAAGGTGTAAAGAGTGCACACGATCTGCATAGTAGGTTAATTTTGATTTTACTTCGTGCGTGAGACAAAAGACAACGGAACCTAACTGAAAATTCTATATTATTGTAGTTTGGGATTTAACTGTTGGCAAAGTAATACGGGTTTATCCTTTCATAATATATTCGAACTTGCGGACTTTTTTCTCTTAACTTTGACAAAAAAAAAAAATTTTTTTTTCCTGTCATCTTTGCTTCAAACAGACCGTGCTTATGGCTCACCTAAAACTCCAAATGTATAATCCCGCACAACATTCCGAACCATTCACATCATGCTCA
>CAJVPT010002065.1:0-18835 GCA_910592055.1 Acaulospora colombiana | reverse complement strand
TATTTGAGAATATAAACTAAGATAAATAATAATAATAATTATACTATTAGTTTTGCTGAACTATTAAGCTATATTATCTTAAACAGAACTCAAGAATCCTTTAAAAATAATAGTTACAGGTAATAAGATAAGACTATAGAATATTCTAGAGTACTTTATGTTAAGTTGGCTAATAGCAAAATCGACTATTAATGTTCTAGAAGTGTTCTAGAAGATCTTTACTTTCAGGTGACCAAAAGAATCATAATATATTAATATAAGATATTAGAATTATCCTGGGTACTAGAAAGATCATATGGTGAAATTTTATAGTTCAATAGTAGTATAGTTTATAGGATTCCCTTATATCTTCAAGTATATTACTTATGATACTAATGGGTTTTCTAATGCTTTGGTTGAAAAGTACTGTCCAGTTCTGTTTTGCAAGGATGTCATATTTTCTAAGTCTTTTGCAAGTCTATTGATAATTGCTTTGATAAGTATCTTCTTTATAGATTCTAGCTAAGTGATGAGTCTGATGATGTTGACATTAAACCTTCAATCTTTGGATTTGGGGATTGAGTATATTGTTTATTTCTTTTATTTTATTGGAATCTTTTGACTAGAAAAGATAATGTTAAAAAAGCATATAATTTTTTGAATACTGTTTTTGTGTAGATGCTTGAAGGTTATATATGCGATGCCTAAGGGTTCTTAAGCTGATTTGTTGCTAGTTTTGTTAATGATCACTTGTATCTTATCAATGGTGAAAGGTTCCATAGTTGTGTTATACTAGGATTGAAGTATATATTTCTTTGATTGATATTCTGTTTTTCAAGTGCTACCATTGATTTCTTGAATGTTTTTGCTTTTGGTCTAATTTTAGAAGTGTGTTTTGATGGTGTTTTTGATAACCTAAGAATTAGTAAGAACTTGTTTGTTTGATTCATTTTCCATAACTAGTATTATAATAATGATATTGCATTTGGATTGACGTAAAAAGGCTTTAATTATTTATTTCTTGTCAGTATAAAACCAGTTTTATCATTTTTATATGGTTTGTTTGATATTTGACCTGATTTTGTCTTTAGTTATATAAGTTGTGTATTTAATTTACTCTTTTTCTATCTTTATCTAATAATCAATTTCATCTATAACTGAAATCAGGTTGATATTATTGTGAAATTGTATAATTGGAATTTGTTCTAAAATATTGTTAGCTAGGCTTTCTATTTTAATGATATCTAAATATAGAGATAACTTTCTTAGATAGTTGTATTGTTTCCTTAGTTTGTTTAGCTATTATAAGAGAATCAGTTTAATTTCAAATAGTGGTTCGTAACATTTTTTCTTCTTCTTTTTGAATATTTTAATATAAGTATGAGCTGCTTCTAGAATTTAAGTTCTTAATGTGGCCCATAGTTTGTTTGTATTGTTTTTAGTGCCCATGAGTTATGTCTAAGTTTATATATTACTATTGATTTGTTGGATAAACTTTTCCTATTGAGATTCAATAGTAGCAATCCCATTGAATCTTATATTACTAGAGAGATGTATGAATCATTTTATAGGAAGGTCCAATTGCCAGGTCTCGATAAGTGCTGTTATTGATCAATAATCAATTGTGATTAGATTTCATTTGTTATGTATATTTCGATTGAGCACTATATTGGGATAGGATAAGATCCAGATTGTATCTATTCTGCTTTACATGTAGTTTGTATTTTAGTTAGAAATTCATGTGAATTCCTTGCAATAGGATTATAATATTTAAAAGTATCAAGTATATTGAGATTTATGAGCTTCATAAAGAAAAAGTGTATTTTGTTTAGATAAATTTTTCTGTTGTAACTATATTTATCTATGTTAATATTACTATAGTTTTTATTTACTTCAAAATAATATTGTATATATAATAATTTATATAAGAGAAATATATTACATACTATATATATTAACTAGCTTATTAAGAAAAACTACATGATACACTCATAATTTTTTCTAGAACAGTTTTATAGAGTAGCTAATTATTAAACTGTTGTATTTACTTTAACCTATACTTGAATTTAGGACTTTAGTATAGTCTCTGATTTCTCTTCCCACCAAGATCTTTCAATGATAAGTCTTATCTAATTTGGCCATACTTTTATGCATCCTATCAGTACAATATTTATTCTCTTCAGAACTTCAACCTTATTAACTTCCAGTAACTTCTTGCAGTTAATAAGATTATCAAGATAACTGATATCAATCTAGTCTCTATTCTAGTTGACTGCGAGATCAGTTCCATTTTCCTTTATCTTATCAGAATAATGATAAGATACTGATTATCTCACAACACCTATAGACCAATCTGATCTGGTAAAGATCAGTTATAGGGGATTCTAAGTAGTGGCAGATTCTTTTATTTTAGTTATTTGATAAGATAACCAGGACTGTACCTAATTACATTTGACTGCCACCCAATAGAGTAGTAAATTTTATTGTAATATGGTATTTTCACTTAGCCCCTATATAGTATTGAACTTTAAACCTTATGATTGTGATCTGGGGGCATTATCACTGTACTATAGATCTACAGATCAATGAATTTTTTAATAATTTATTGTTAAACTTTTAAGTAATAAATTTTTGATTATTGAATTTTTAATTGTCAAATTTTTTATTATTGAATTTTTGATTGCAAAATTTTTTATTGAAATTTTATTGTCAAAATAGTAATATATCAAGTAACTACAATTAAAAAGAATTTGGTAATATTTTTATTATTAAATTTAATCAAATTTGGCAATAATTTAATTACCAAATAATACAAATTGGACTAGTGTTATATATATTTGTTTAGATAATATAAAAAAAACATGTACTGTTTTAATATATTTATTTGTTTATATGAATAATCTTATTTTAATAAGAAGTTATTATTGTAATATTTATATAAAAGATTGATTAATTTGTTTAGACAATAGGTTGTATATATTTGTTTAACTTGTCTACTTTATATGTTTATATTCATATAATAAGATTCAAAATAGATTTATTGTTTTGATATATATATTTTGTATATTTAGGCTGTTTTGTTTAGATCTATGGGTCTATTGTAGCAGGCTAATCGGTAAGTCTATCGCTAATGACCAAAAGCTCACATAACCTATAGATAGAAGAGTCCGTCCTTCTATCATATATATACAAAACAATACCAAAATCAAGGCAGAGATGTAAAAAGATTTGGGCGAGTCTCAAGTTAGTTTTTCTAAAACTACTTATAACTTCACTGTTATAACAATCTATACAAAAGATTCGTTATGAGATTCGTCATTTTATTAAGTTATTGAAAGAAGTAACATTTATACATTTTTATACATAGAGCTATTACATAATCACTATGGCTATTCTAGTATTATGTCATGTATAAATTGCCTCTTGATCAGCTAATTTTCTATTACCTCAGCTCATAGTTTTTTACTTTTTTGACGTGAATGGATTATTCACGTATTCTTTTAGCTTGTAAGGGATATGGTGATAGTCAACAATTGATTGTTTCACATAAGCTTCATTCCTATCACAATTGTCGGTCATATGACCACAGTGAAAATTCTGAACTTTGTTTTATTTCTTTGGCTTTTAACACTATAGCATAGTAATAATGCTCTCAGGTTATAATCATAAGATCCAGAGTTTAATATCACATAAGAATCAAGTGAAAATTTAATTATCAGTGATACAATGATCTTATTTATTCTATGGTGATAATTTAATACTCAAGCATGGCCATAACAAGAAATTAATCACTTATTATACACATATCAAGACAGAAAATCAGCCTGGTACTTAAGCTGAAGATCAAAACAGGTTTCAAATAAGGTAAGACTAAGTGATATGATATTCTTAATCAAAACTGATCCCTATCTAAGAAATAAAGTTAGATAGTAAAATATTCTGACATTTAAGGAAACATAAGACAAGTTCTCTTAAGAGATAAAGATGAATTGCTGAAAGAATAGATGATCACAAAGAAAAAATAAGACAGGCTTTATATAAAATATATATGCTAATAGAAGTTATAAAGATTCTGTATAAGAGATCTCTAACACCAGTGATACTGAGTATCTTAGGTAAGTTCTTGATACATTAGTCTCTTTATATAAGTATAACAATAAGTTATCCAGTAGATCACAATTCTAGGAAGTATCACTTCAGTTACAGGAGGTTTAAAAATATAGGTAATACCTCATTAAATTGATAAGTTAAAATATCTTCAGATTCTTTAACTTAATTAAGAATTAAAAAAATCTTATATTAGATGGTTATATAGTTTCCCTATTCTGATTAAGTGAGATATAAATAAATACTCTTTGTACTATTCATTGATCTGTAAATCTTTAGACACTACAGATAATTGCTTATCCCAGTTGTTTCTATAATTTGTCTTAATAATTAATAAAAATTTGATGCTAGTGCAAGAATGAGCTAGTATGATTAAAAAAAAAAATTGGGCTGTTTTGTCTTTAAAAAGCTTTAATATTCTTTTAAATCTTGGAATAATTGAAGTAACTTAATTTATAAATAAGTTTAATTGCTTTTGAGATTTTTTTTAATGTCAAAAAAGATATTAATTTGTATTAATTTGACTATAAATATATGAAGTTGATATTGGTTTTCTTATTCTAACTGTAAATCAGTTTTCAATTATTATTATTTTTTTAAAAAAATATTAAGAAACATAAATATAGAATAATAGTTAATAAAATAGTATATATCTCTATCTTTGATATTTTTAAATAAATAGTTTTATTATATATTTTATTATATTAATTTAAAAAATATATTGTTTTTTTATGTATTTAGATTGATTATTTTTTTAAAAAAATTATTATAAAAGAAAATTTTTTGAAAAAAAGAAAATCAATAAAAAGAGTTTTTATAAAAAATTTATAATAATAATCTATAGTTAATAAAGTTTATAGTTAAAAAAATAATTATTTAAATAATAATTGTTAACCTTAATTAATTATTATATTTTTCTTTAATTATTATTTATGATTCTTATTTATCATATTATTCTAGTTTTATTTTTTGATTATGTGACATATGTAATATAAGATATGTTTCATTAGTTCATAGAAAAGATTCAATTATTAGAACAAAGTAATGATTTATATAATACATATTATTTAATTTCTTTATTTTATTATTATATTTTAATTATATTTAGATAGCAGGTTATCCAAGTAAGCAGATCTGATATATTAATTTGATTTGTAAATATGATAGATTTAATTACTTTAATTATTTTGATTATTAAATAATTAATATTAATTATATATAGTATATAAAAATTAGTTGTTTAAAGTAATTGACTTAGGATTTTATCTATTGAATTCTTCTTCTTTGATATTATATATCACCAATAAACTTTCTAATTAAATTAAATTATTCAAACCCTCTTTTAACATGTTTGTATAACCTTTAACTATTCTTGAATTATCAATTTTAATATACTATAATTGAGATATTTCCTTTCAACTTAAAGTGGATTACTGTTATAGTTGTCTTATTTATTTATTTAATTTAAAGATTATTGGATAGGTTAATAATATATTTAAGATTATATTTAAAAATAAATAAACAAAGAAAAATAAATTGATTATAAATTTAATTTTAGTATTGTAATAAAAATATTCTTTAATACTATCAAATAATTATTTTTAATCATAATTTTTTTGCATAGTTTTTTTTTATCAATTTAATTATAATTATTTTTTTAATATTTTTAGCAATACTTAATTAGTATAGATTGTTTTATCAAATATAATATATGATTTAATTTATCACAAATTAAGTAATCTAAAAAATCTAAAAAATTCAAAATCTAAAAGATCAAAGAAATGAAAAAAACTTGGAAGGTTTAAGTAGTTAAAAAAATTTATGTTTGCAAATATAAGCAGTTTTAATTTACTTAAAGGTAGAATAGATTTGCAAAAATATTTTTACTTGACATTTGAAAAATTGAATATCTTTTTTTAAATATTAGGACTAAAGAAATTATTATTTTTTTTTTTTTTTGATTTATTAATAAACTTAAGTTTTGAACAAATTATATTTCTTGTAAAACATTGTATACCATTTTTAAAAGGATTTTATATAATTCTATGTATGATCACTTCTTTATTAAAATAAACCACTTGAATCCTTTCTTTGAAAATAGGCCTTTTAAAAATAAGTTCACTTGGATATACTGGTTAAATATAAATTCGATCATAGTATTACTTAAATAACCATAATACAGTATATGTATATGGTTTACTTTAATTTAATAAAAAATATATAACAAACCTAATGAAATTTATAATTAAAATAATAATAATAATAATAATAATAATAATAATATACAAAAATTTAATATTAAATTGAACAATATTTAAGATAAAAGATTTTTATATTCTATGTTAATAAAATCGAGTAAAATTCGAATTCAAGCATTTCAATATATGCCAAATAAAGTTTAAGTACTGTAATAACAAGTCACTTGCTAAAGCAATGATCGCAAACATTCATAGGCATCAAAATTCTAACAAGAAAAAAAAACTTTTTTTCAGAAAACATAAAGAGGGATTGTATTTATAAAATATCGCATTATACTGTGAATAAAAAGCAAAGGTAATATTACAATATTTATTTATAAACCAATAAAGCTATCAATTAATAAAAGTCAATTGCGGAATACTGTTTATCTTTGTTTAACCAATTTTGCTTAATAAAGTTTTTTCACGCAATTTAATAACGAAGTTTCACGAAGGCGGTTATACAGTATGTGGAACGAAATTTAAGGTCGGAAATTGCACAAGGCTTTGCAAATTATTGTGTGCCAGAATGCTTTCAGAAGAATCTTTAGGATTTGCGTACGATGTACCGTATCTTTTTTGTTTTTGATGATGACAAAAAAAATCATATTTGTACTAGATTTCATGGATTTTTTTTTCTGATCCGTAGTCTGAACGAAACATGATGCATGATCAAGTTGCAAGGGTTCTCTCGCGAAATCCGAGATATTGTTCAATCACACGTTTTCTTACCTCCGAGAGGATGGGTTTTGAATAACTGGATGTCAAGATTCCATTGTTGGGCAATGTGAACCTTCCTTCTACATCAAAGTCACTCTGGTAAGTTAAGATCACGTGCGTGGAATGACAAAAATTGCAAAAGTTACAGCACCCAGTATTCCCATGTTGTCCCCAACCATAGTACTGACTGGGCCATCAGTGGCTTAACTTCGGAGATCGGACGGGTTCCGGTGCTTTTCACTGTGTATGGCCGTAACTGACGAAAGAATTGATTACTATAATCTTATATGTATAGACAAAGGTCATTGAAAGTAATATTGTAATATTAAATAATAGTTACCATACCGAAATCTTTTTATGCCGAAAACCCATATTATATTATGATAATTGTGATATACAAAACATATGATGCGAGGTGTATTCGTTTAAATTGCGATACAGTATTTCTTTCGTCCCGATCAAAAGGTGCGAATCCTTTTTTTACCAATCAATCCAAAAAATAATCAGGTGAGAGGTGATTAGAAAAGCAAAATTGAGTATTCAACGATATCATGATCACTTTGAACGAATCAAGCTAAAAAAAAAAAAAAAAAAAAAAAAAAAAAAATCTCTTGCGAGATATTGATTTGAAAATCTTTAACAATACGATTTAATAATGTCATTATCCATGCCACATAAAAAACCCATATTAAAATAATAATAATAGCAAGAATAAAAGGAATATTTCTAATAATGCAAAGTCATGCATGTCGGATAAAAGCGATGGAATTGACTTTTCAAGTGAGTTTCAATTTTCAACAAAAACAAACAAAAATATGTAGCATATATACAGTATACTGTATATCACATTATAATCTTTAAAAAAATAATGATCATACGATAAAAATTATTGCTGTTTATGCTTTAATAAATTTGTCGAGCGGTAAAATAAATTTGTCCAATGGAAGAATGTGCGTAGATGCATAATTTAACTTGAATGTGTATGCTTAATTTTATCCGGATATACGGTTGTTTTTTTGAACATCAAAACATTTGAAAGCGAATGATTCGTCCTATGACGTTCGAGTGGCGAAATAATCATTGTCTCATTGTTAACGATCGACGATCCCACGAGAAATGGTAATCAGCGCAGCGCGAATAAAAGACCCCATGCACGATGGCTATCTGTGACAGGAGGCCTAAAAAAAGTAATATGGCATGCGCGTCCTAATTGGACTAGGCCACGAGGCAGATGTGGCGATTGCATGTGATCGATCACTTATGCATATAGCCCTGCGGGAAATACTAGCCCACCCTCTTCAATTCCTTCGTGAGAAACTTAGAATTGATGATTGGCATGTGGAAAACCACAAAATTAAATGCCATATTTGGTCACAGCCGCATAATTTATAATTCAGGATTTCGCTTGATTATCCTTTAATAATGTGCATGGCTGATATGTACAGTAATAACCCCACGAGGCGCCTTCCTCATAGTGCGGCGATAACTCAATTTCTAAATTAACAAGGTTCATTATTCTTGAGACTGCATGCAATGCAAAAACAACGACGAACAACAACAGCTACATTTGCTTTTCAAACTTTATCAAAATTTTTTTCATTAGTAAACGAAACGTGTTAATCCTAAAACCATTGCTCTTTGGAAACCGGATGTTTCACAGCGACTTTGTTGTATGAATTTTGCATATACTGTACGTGTGTATTTATAATTCGAATAATGTGACAGACTCCAATGACAAAGTTTTCTTCCACTGTTACGATATTGTGTCACATTCTTGTTATTCGTGAATCGGGTCACAACTACCATATCTGCCCAGCTGACACGGTCAACGTTCTCGTGACACTTCAGGTCATTAATCCAAATCAACGCTTTTTCGGTAACAATCAACCATTTTTAATTGCGACTCTTCACGTTACCCCGGTGTTCTCAAGGTTTGACACGCGACGTTGCCCATTTGTCATCTGGTCGTCCAAAAAAAAAAAGTAAGAAAAAAAAGCAATTGACTCTCGGTAACGCACTCATCTCCTCGATTAAACAAATAAGATCTGCCCGATTTTTTCGGGCCGAGGTTTAATTTGTGACATACTGCAAATATCAATTGGGAATTCATTAATTTCATTTGATTTTTAAATACCTGAATTATCCTAATGTACTTCTTAATTAGAAGAAGGATGGGGAAAATGATGTTGTGCGATGATCAATCAACTTTACTGTGGTATAAATAATGATTCAAATTTTTTCGGTGCAACAAAACAAATAAATTCCTCAAATTTGCTATCGATTTGTTGAACATTCCTCCTTCTCGACTCGCGCACAGATCCAATGATCCATTTGTTTATTTTACCTAAGCAATGACTGGCTCTCATTTAATTGGCAGGTCGTGACAAAGTCGGATTTCGTGCGCAAACTCGGACACCACGAAGCATGTGATGTGCAAATCCGAATATAAGCTGACGCAAAGATTCTTCGAAGAATTATCTTTATCTTTTCTTCTTTTTTTTTTTTTCCTGACACCTACCTGATATTTGAGCGCCTTATCATTGCCGTCAAGCTGATTTGGGACTGTGTCTGCGAAAAAAAGAATCCCGAAAGGTAAAATTGTTCAATTGCAGGTGAAAAATCAATGACATGCCCTGAATACCGTGATTCTCCAGAAAGTCACAAAAATACACACATACGTACACACAATTATAATTATCAACGCGCATGGAAATAACAAGGCCAGTCATGAGTGCGCCAAATGAAAAAGCATCGTTAATCGTTCTCGTATGATTCTTCAACACAATCTTCACGAGCGTGTTAGCTCGCTCTGGAAGTTTGGCGCGTGCTCTATACAGGCGATGTCGAACAAAGTGGTCATACTCACCCTCTCTTTCTCGATCTAACTAACCATACGACGATTCAGAATCCCTCCATCCTTAGAAATCAAGTCGTGTGTTGATCATGATTATTTGGATGCTTATTATGGTTGCTATGGGAATGCATGTAAAGGCATACTAATTAGTATCTGTGCACCAGGAGGTGCGTACGTCACAGAATCAGGTGGTTCGCGACAGATTATTTGCTTCACTCGAGTGCCTCAATGGAATGATGAATTGTGATAACAAGCGTCCCTTTTGGAGACTATTTTATTCTACCTATCTATTTACTGCATTCGCAAACATTTTTAACATTTTTAAATTTTTCACCATGCAAATTATCTGCTCATCTATTTTTCGACCGGTATGTTACCGGTTATTTTGAAATGACGTGCTCAACAAAGAGAGGCTTGTGTGAATTGTGAAACTCTTGTGACTATTGATAAAAATATATCATGATCATTATCGGTCATCGTCGGTCACCGAGTCGTCACCGAGTCAACGTCCCACTGATTGCCAAATTTACTATTGAAGAATGAATCACGTGTGGAACTCATTTCCAGTATGCCAAACATTGGTCCGATTTATTGTTAATGCGGTTGCCCTAAACCATTTACATGGTAAACTAATGACTGAATAATGATTGCTAAGGTACGTAAAGGATTCGTGAATAAAGAACTTGGGATCGACAATTCTATTTTTGCGATCGTACTAATGACGGCCAGTTAACATACGCATCTGATGATTGGATCAAGAGGAAGAAAAGAAAAGGAATCATTCGACATCGACGTGAATGCGCTTTTAGATCCTCAATCTTGGAAATAATAAAAAAAGAACATGGCGCCCTTTTTCCTTCTCACTCGACGACATCGTGGCGGCGCAGTCCAAAGTATATAAATTCATTGTCAATGAGCCCTCTTGGCACGAATCCTCGTGAGTGGCAAAGTCAACAACAAAGGAAGAGATACCTGATTGCATCCTCCTCCTTTGTCGTAGATCGAGAAAACTTGCTCCAGAAAAAAAAAAAAAAAAAAAAAAAAAAAGATCCTTCGTGACTACCATACATCTGAAATGCATTGCCAGAATTGGAATTGCTATGGTGGAGTATCGTCCGCCGAGAAAAAGCCTCGTTTCTTAATTTTACTGCATAAACTTTGCGTGCATCGACTCCGACCTCTGATGAGGAAATGATGGTTTTGATGTAAGTCATGCGCTGCCACAGCCAAACTGCTTGACACCGTGCATGACCTCGTGGCATTTGTTTATATCGATTGAACAATTCTTAATTGGAAAGAAAGAACGCCGTGAGCATTACGTGTAGATGGGTTGATCCGTGCCATTCGATTCTTCTGGCCCAAGTGTTTCATGAAGAAATCGGCACGGAACTCCCCCGCGCTATCGAGAAGCATCGTTCGTGCTCATTGGTCAGCCAGTTTAATTCACAATTTTAAAGGAAACCAGTACTTCGCATTATCTCGTCGGGTGAACATGTAAATCGTAATTATCGATCTGCGACCTAAAAAAATCTGAGCCCATTTTAGAAGCCCTGGTTTCCTATCATTCGTCGGTTTGTTTGGAAATGGCTAAAAGTGAGTGGGGTTGGTCAACGAACGATCAGACACTGTAATGAAAGGTCTGATGACGCCATAGCCCACGCGCTCTTGCAGGTCTCTCGGCCGGTTTTCTGACCTTTCCATTCTCGTACAAAAAAGTGCAATCGAGCCCTAACAAAGAAAACAACAACAACAAAAAAAAAAAAAAAACTTTTTACCGTTTACCAACGAGATACTTGTTGAATGAAATCATGACGGACAAATAAGATTCCGATGAAAAGAATTCTAATGAGGAAAAAAACTTGAGGCCCACTAGTTGAAACTGGGAAATCTCAAAAAAATGTTTGTTGAAAATGAAGCCCCCACACCAATCACCTAAGTGTATTTCACAGAATACGGTTTGTCGGATGTGACGTGGGGGCAGTGCGGGGGAGATGAAGTAGGAACCTGCGAATTATTTGCAGTTCATAAGAAAACAAAGCTCCCCGGAATGAAATCCTGTTGTCGTCCAGGATTCAAAATTCTATTAATGAAAAAAAATTTTCTTCGATAATGGCCTATTGTAATTAATATGATGACAATTTAATTCGTTGTATATTCTCGGTCGATGGCTATGTGGAATTCAAAACGATAGAAGTGACTTCCCCAAGATCAGGGTCGAACGAAGGATAACAGTTGGTAACCGGTTATACCGTTTATCATGTGAAAAAAAAAAAAAAAAAAAAATTAGATGTCAATAATCTTGCGTCAATCACCCTTGGCGCGACTCATGATATCAAGTGTGCCCCGATTTTATCTTTCATGTTTAGGAATCTTCATTAGAGACAACGGGTGATTGGCGAAGAGCACCTAGGCACGACCTACGGACGACACTTCGCAGTCTCGATGCCTTTTTACCCCTTACCATATCTCGTATCTCTACCCGTGCAGATCAAAAAGAAAACATTCCCACCGATCGGAGTAGTTGATAATAACCTCCGGTCAAACCTCGACGTGAACCGAAAATTGACAAAAAAAAAAACACAATTCAAGAAATATTTTTACGCCGCCATGAACCGTGATGCCCTCTGTTTGTGGGCGCAATTTCGGTCACAACGAGCCCCAAGGGGTATTCTCGTTGATTTAATAACAATAACAATGATGATTCTCATCAAACATTGATCTTTATCACTCTCTTCTAACGTAATGGGGAAAGAGAATGGCTGGGGGAAAAGGAAATGAGATGTCGAATCCTCGATCCGTACGACAACAACCACATGCACACAAGAATATGACCCGGAAAGATAAGTGCGAACGATAATATCTCGATATTGCAATGTGCTGCACACATTCTTTGTATACAGCAACTCACTTGTGTTTACGCTCACACTGACTTTTTGTTTTCTCGTATCACCTCGCCTTCTTTTGAGGCTCATGCAAATTTTAAATCTTACGTCCCCATGACACGTTTCATGCAAGGGGACTTCAAGGATGTCTTTGTGAAGGTAATAAAACGATTTCCCTACAGACAAAAGAAACTATTTCATAGACAATGTATGACAATGCCGAAATTCTGTCATCCGGATGTCCGATGTCCATTGTCTTAGTGCACAACCCAAACAGGTTTTATTGATTCATCAATAAAACGGTTTAATAATCAATAATAATCATCATAATAATATCATTATCACTATTCGCATTATTATGATTGTTATTGTTACTGTATTATTATTTTTTTTTATTGTATCATGAGTTCTAATGGTAGTGGTTATGCATTGCGTGAAGTTGATTTACACCGCATCGTCTCATCGCCGCACCACCGTTGCACAGGCAAATGAACCAATCGTAAAGAACTAGTAAACTTTGATGACGGAGGGAGCAGCTCGAAGGCGGGGAGTTGCGCCAAAGAATGATTTGTAAAGGGCAGAAATCGTTTAAAAAAAAAAAGAACACAAAACACGCGCACACTAAAACGCACATACTGTATGTTGAGTTCATAAGCAGATTATCCTCTCCTATACACTCTCTACCTGTTCCTACCTTTGCAAGTAATATCTCGGAGCTATCTTGTTAAATCATTTTGGGCATCTCTATTATCATCCTTAAGGAAATCCTGATCCGATGAAAAATAGATCAAATCGGGTAGTCAAGATGTTGATGATGTTTTTTGGTGACACCTCCGGCCTCCTACTTCTCTTTGTCTAAAAATTGATTGCATGCATCACAACTAGAGGCGACTGGGTTTACCTTGCATAGCTCATCCCACAAGGCACTTCGTGATTAAGCGTGTGATGCGAAATTTCTGATTTTAGATTTACAGAGTTTCTCCCCCCATACCGTGTTTCATCTCTCCCACATAGCATCGGCATACTCCTTTCGTTATCACATCATTTCTTCCAATACCGATTACGTCATCCGTAGAGGCGCAGCGCGATCAATCGGAGTTACATAACGAAACATTGACCGGCGGTACAAACCCAAACAATGCTAACCACATTAACACTTTGGTTTTTCTCCTCAGAAACTCCTATTAAGAAATGAGCAAGTGACCCAAATCCTATGCATCATGCATTTATGTTTTGCGGTCGTGTGACGCTTGCGGTATTTGTTAACGGTTACACCAAACCTTTAAGTAACGGTTATGCTAGGTTTAGGCATTCGCCTGAGAGTTTTGATTAAGCCACGAAAGACTCCTTCGTAGATTTGATACGATACGATATGAGGGAATAATGATCTAATGGTATTTGATAATGGTTTCGGGCACGTGATCCCGTTTGGTGACCCTTAACCCTGCATTCACTAATTACAAACAAACCAACTTCCTTGACCATTATAGAAATGAACTTCCACTCGCTAACCATTCGGATGCATGTTCTTTTTTTTTCCTATCGTTTCCTGATTCTATTGACCTACTTTGGCCTCGCTGAAAATAATCTACGATGTCGACTTTGTCGCACCTTTTCAGCCTCCAAAGAGTATGCTAAAACGAGAAATCGAAATGGGTAACGACTGATGAATGGCATTTTGATTTGTGCTCTTCTCATTTGATCCAGTAACGGCGATAGGTCTTCGTGGTTTGATCGCCCACAAGTTGAAACACGCCAGTTAATTTACAAATTAATGAGATCGGTGTCATATGAGAAGTGTGTTGAGCGTTACTGGTTTTGTGCAAACATCATCACCATTTTTTTTCTTTTTTTTCGTGCAGGACAAACTGTCAATAAATCAAAAGTGTCACCAATAACAACGAAATACATCATCTGACAAATCTGCAACTCCTTTGATTTGCCCGCTTTTGGTATACTATATATTTTTCGATCGCCGTACTGGCTACATTCATCCATCAATCCATCCATCCATTCATCCATTCACTTCGCGAGATGAAAATGTAATAGATTTCATTTCATAATCATTTTATTTTATTTTATTTCTTTTTTTTGATTTTCTTTTCCTTCTTTCTTCTCTTGTGAAGTTCTGAGTTACACGGGAAAGCGTCGCTTCCGATCTCGGAGAAACTATTGAGGCCGATAGAGCTCACACAGATTTCCTCCGTGAGTTTTGTGGGTTTGTTGTTGTTTGTGTCTCAATAGGTTGCGTTCGAATAACTCAGGAAAAAAAAAGTTGGAGCAGAAAAACATGTATGTACCGTATGTATGTACGTATGATGTACAGTATGCATGTATTGCCCACATGATTCATGAAATGCACGCAAAAATGGGGATCCCGCAAAGGTACTAAAAAAAAAAAAAAAAGATGGCAAAAGCAATCACGAGTTATGATCAGATTTTGCAAAATATTCAGATAGAATTTTTTTTTTTTTTTTTGAATTGCCCGTAGCCAGGTTAGATCGTCAGTTTATTAATCAAAAGAATACATAAGTACATATTCATTCGAGCAGCATGGTACATACTACAATTAAACTATCTATCAAATCTAACTAACTCTTCATCAGCAGATGCCTCTAAGTTTGGCCTTGGGAACAATTTGTCACTCCATAGTAAACTTTGGATAAAGACCTTCCTGGTCTACACATCATTACCAACAAGTTGTTACTGTTGATTATCTTACTAAGCTATTGAAATGCAAAAAATTATAAAAGAGGTTGGATTAAAAAAAAAGAGGAAGAATATATTTAAAAATATGTAAGCATACTGCATGAAATAAGAAATAATTAATTCTCTTCAAAAACTTTTATTCTAAAATTTTTTTTTCAATAATATTTGCTTGATTGGGATATCCTTTCTTTTTCTAATCATCTGAAGAACTTATTCATTCTTGATCTTAATTTTTTTTCTTATATATTATCTGAAATATTTATTATCTTGTAAAAATCTTTACACTAAAGATACACCTAGTTCTAACTTTATGAATATTACTCATAAAGATATCTTTTAAGTTATTTCAAAAATAATAATAAGACTTTATTAATTAAAAAATTTAAAAACTTATAATAAATATCTTTTTTATATATATAATTAAAAATCTATAAAAAGTTTTATGTATGTATCAAATATATTTTTAAATGTTAAATACAAAATTTTAAAAACATTTATATTTTTTTTTTACATAATACTTTATTAGATTAATTATATGCAATATATTTTATCTGCAATAGTAATTTGTAAATAATAAAGTTAATAATTTAAAAGATTCTTACCTCAACTACTAATAAAATAATAAATCCCTTCTAAAGCTATACTTAAAATTAGATTAAATAAAACAATAGAGTTAATTAAAGTTTTAACTTTAATGATATATAATATAAATATATATTATCAATTATTTAATAAAATATATATAATTAATCTAATAAAGAATAAAATAAATAAACAAATTAATTAATTAATTATATATATTGTATTAAATTTAAGTAAATATACATAGTATATTATAGTTATTATAATATTAAAGTTATAGCTATAATATTAATCAAAAAATATTTATTTAGTATAATAAAAAAAAATTTTTTTAATTGAATAAATTAATAGTAGAAAAAAATTATCAATTAATTTTCAATATAATAATTCAATGTTTGTATTATATAATTATGTATAAAAAATCATCATTTATATAATTCAATATTTCTACTATATAATTGGATATAAAAAATAATTAATCTATATAACTCCTTATTAATATATTTCTATTATACTATATAGTTTATAAATTAATAACAAATAAATTATTAAAATTTTTCTCAAAAAATTATTATTTTTTTATTTTAATATTTATTAAAATTTCAATTTTATCAAAATTTATATACATTATTTGTCAAATTTTAATTATATATTATACTTATTATTTAAAAAAACTATATAAAAACTTTTTTACTAATTTTTGAACTACACATAAAAAAATATTCACAAAAAGTTCTTATATTTCTATGTTTAAAAAGGTTTATTACTTGCTTTAGATCAACTTAAAAAAAATTTCAAGAATAATTATTATATTTTTTTGTTTTTGGTAAATACTTCTCTTTAAATAAAAATATAATCCTTAATAACTCAAGTTATAAAACATCCTTTCTACAAATAATAAAAATTTTTTAAAAAAAGAAAAACTGAAATGCTTTTGTCTTTTTATTAAATAAATAAATATTACAAAGTTGATTATATAATAAAAGACTTATTTTAAATATAAATATTCACACTCTTATTATTTTATGTACTCTAATAGTACTTATTTTTAGCTTTTCAAAAAGAAATTTGTCTAATTTAATTTGATTCTAAATTTTAAGTAGTATAAAATTTCTTATTCAATAATTGAACAGAGAAATATACATTAATAAAAAACTATAAACAAGATTTTATTAATCACTTCATATGTCTAAATATATTTTCTTAATTTTATAAGAACTTGAAACCTATTATAAATTATTGCATTAATACAAATAAATACCAAATATATAGTAGTTTTATATATTTCTTTAATTATTTTTAAAAAAAAGTTTATTCAATTATAACAAAGATTACAAGATACTATATATATTTTTAAAAATATGATCATTTACTTTTGAATATCAAATAAGTTCTTTTTGATTCTATCTAATAAATAAGAATTCGAAGATAAAATATTAATTTCTTGAATTACTTCTTAATTCAACTTTTAAAACATAAAAAATAGAACATATAAATAATGATTTTTACTGTATTACTTTTTAGTGACAAAAATTAAAGAAAATAATTTGTGAATTGACTTATCAATATTAATATATATGATATTACCTAACTCTTCCTTATTTTTAATAAGATTGAATTTTTTTTTTTATCAATACTTCTCAAAAAAGTGACTTTATAATTTATTCTAAAGATTTTTCTTTTTTACTGAACATTAGTATTTAACTTGCATATATAATTTGCATTAATATCTTAAAAATTTTCACAAGGAAACAAAAGTTAATTAATAAAAGTAATAATTGAAATTTTTATATTTTTCAAGAACCTAAATAAAGATATTTAAAATATAACTAATATTGTATCAAAATAATTGAAATATCTGAAATATAATTAAATAATATACTGATATTTTTACTATTATATATAAATAATTATTTGATATTATTCCCAATAGATTTTAATAGATATTGTATCTTGAATAAAATTTTCTTTTTATATATAAATCACTTAATAATGAATAATATATAAACTAATTATTCTATTCACTTTTTTAATTTTTGATCTTTTTTCTTTTTTTCTTTAAAAAAATTTTTTTAATACTAGTGATCTTTTACTAGTTCTTATTAAAAAATAATAATATATCCAAGATTAATTTCAATAGTTGTATTGTTTAATTTTATAAGTTCATAATTATTTTTTTTTATATATTGTCAACCTATCCAATAACCTTCAAATCAGATAGATAGATATGACAACTATAGTAATAATTCACTTTAAGTTAAGTGAGAATATCTTAGTCATAATATATTAAAATTGGTAATTCAAGGATAGTAGAGGTTATACAAATATGTTGAAAGAGGCTTTGAGTGATTTGGTTTAATTAGAAGGTTTATTAAAGATATATAATGTTAAGGATAAAAGAAATCAGTAGGTAAAATTTTGGGTTAATTACTTTGGACAGTTGATCTTTATATATATAATTGAATATTAATTATTTGATAACCAAAGTGATCAAATCTATCAGATTTATCAAATCAGATCAATATGCCAAATCTGCTTGCTTGGGTAATCTGTTAGTTAAATATAGATAAAATATGATAATAGAATAAAGAAATTATTAATGTGCATTATGTAAATTATTACTTTATCATAATAATTGAATCTATCCTATGAATCAATAAGACACATCTTGCATCACATGTATCACATAATCTAAAAATAGAACTAAAGTAATATGATAGACAAGAACTATAGATAATAATTAAAAAAAATATAACTAATAATTG
>CAJVPT010002064.1:0-18837 GCA_910592055.1 Acaulospora colombiana | reverse complement strand
GTTAGTTAAAGAATTAGCTTTAGTGTCTCATATTATATGTACAGCTTACAAATGTTTAATAAAGCATACGTAACTAGTCTGACAGAGGACAAAAAAAAAATATATATATAATATAAATATTTAAAAAATATATATATTGTATGAAAATTTATTATATCATTTTTCTTATTCTCCTATAGTTATGAATATAAATTTTAACAAAAAATAAAGCCACACAATATTTTTTAAACTTGAAGTAATATTATATGTTTAAAAGTATATCCAATCACAATGCATCAATATATTATAAAATAGATCAAAAATGTGTTCAAAAATAAATAAACCAAAAATCTGAGCTTAAATCTATTAAAAATGATCCAAATTTAAATTTAAATCATGTGCGAGTACTTAAAGGATGTAATTGAAAATTAATATATTCTATATTAGAAGAAGAATCAATAAAGTTTATTAAAAACATGCAAGAAAAAAAATGCTATTACAACATAAATAATTGAAAAAAGGCTAAAGAATTAGGCAAATTATTAGCTCTTAAAAAGTTTAAGGTTTCACATAATTGGATTGAATGTTTTAAACATCAACACAATTTAGTATTATATATTCATATACTAGTAGTAAAAAACTTACAGAAGATATATCAATAATATTAAAAATTTTCTTCAATATTTATGTGAAAAAACAAAAAATATTGAAAGAAAGTTCATTTGATAAAACTTCAATATAGTTTGATATGTTTAAAAATTCAACTATTGATTTTTATATTGTAAATGAAGTACTAATTAAAACTATTTAAAATGACAAATTGTATTTTACAATTATTTTAAGATATATCAAAAACTCTTTCCCAAAAATTTCAAAAACCGAAAAATTTTTTTTTTTGGCAAAAACATAAAAATGAACTCTATCTCCACTACCAAGTAACAACTGGCCCAAGATGGCTTCCATAAGGAAGCTAAGAAGCCTTGCAAAACAGACTACACCAGAATACAACATTGACAGGATCAGTAGGAACAACGGAAAAACCCTGAAACTCAAAGCAACAACTCCCTCCTCGCAACTTAGACACACACCACTAGGAACCAGAATGGCTAACCAGAAGAAACTATTAGACAAGGGGAAAGAGAAGGAAGATGGAAACCAAATAAACAGAATGGGCATCAAATCAAACAGGCAAGAGACAGAGAAGGATAATGAAACCAACCCCACAATCAGCAGAGTACCTTCACCAGACACAGTGAACACCATCAAGGATGAAGCAACCCTGGATACCACAGACAACGATAGCAGTCCAAACATTACCAAACAGACAGGATACAGCTATGAAAGTCAGGAAAACGAACAGGGAACCTCAACTACCTTCCAGAAACACCAAGAACTTTAAGAGACCCTCAGGCCAGGAAAAACCTTCATCGATCCAGACCTAGTACCTGGATAAACAGCTGGGAAAAAAATGGAATTTATCAGACAAAAAATGGCACACTTCATCTTTTTGAAATATGTGAGGTATGAATATCCAATCAGAAAACTATAGATCACTACTATTTTCAGCAACCAAGAGGAAGCACACATGGCATATGAAACAAAACTCCTAGAGAATGAAAACACCAAATTCAGAAAGATCGCCCCTCTTGGATCCCAGGAAAGCAACCCCCACACAATCACAGTATGTGATATCCCCCTGCACTTTACCAAAATGGATCTAGCAGAATTCTTCAATAAACAAATAAACATTGACTATATCATCCTACAGAAAGCTGGACCATTTCAGATAGCAAACATCACCTTTTCCAACATTTCTGACTATGTAGAGATCAGTCAGGAATGGTCACTCACTCAAGGATACTATTTATGCAAGATATTCCCATTCTACAAAACTCATGAAATCAAAGAAGAAAGAGAGTGCTACAGCACTACCCTTACCCAACTACCACCCAACACAACAGTATCTGAATTGACGCTGATCACCACAAGCACAAGAGCAAAATCGGTATACATACCTCAGAAAAACAACAATCAGGCTAAAAGGTTCACTGTCTTTACCTTCTAGTCCAAAAAATATCTCCAGGCAGCTAGATAATCAGCCCCCCTAATAAAAGAAACACAAACACAATGGATCCAATGAGAGATCCCCCTATACCATATCTGTGACTTACCGGAACACAACATATACTCATGATCTGACAAACCAGAGATACTCCCACCGAGACAATACATGAACAGGTCAAATAATCCCAGGATCATCACGCACCAAGGCACTAGAAAAACTCCCAACCAAGGTACACAAAAGCATCTCAGTACTAGAGATAACCCAAGGAGTTATGCAAACATTCTGAAATATCGCCAAAGACCGAAGGACAGACAAGATTACAATGACATCTTGAACATACTGTTATTAGTTCAAAAGGAAATAAATGAAATGAAGAATAACCATAAAGACCTGATGTAAAGGATGGATGCCCTAGAATAGGAATGCACAAACAGGTATCCTGAAAGCATCAACAAACTTATGAAGGATCTGGAAGAGGACACAAATGCTCACAGTGAGAAGCAACCAAGAAACTCTAGTGACAGCATCCAAGACATAAAGAAATCCCAAGAAGCATACTAATAACAACTGAATAGAATGAATGCAACAATGGAAGAGGTGATCAACCTCATCAAATTAACACAACAGATATTCCTAGAGGGATGCAGTTCAACTTATTAACATGATGGAGAGCAACATAATAAAACCCCAAAAAGGGAAAGTAGTAAACAAAAAATCTCAACACAACCCAAACGAATATTAACCATGAGACTACCTTATAGCAAACAACATACCACAGGACAAAATCAAGGACATAAAGGAAAGAATGACACTATCAACCATGCCTCATGGACAATTGCAATACACAATATTATAGGCATGATAGAAGACAACAAACGGAACTTCTGGCTAGAATACTGTGCAGAATAAGACTGGGAGATTATCATCACAACAGAAATCAACAGAAATGAACAGAAAATTAAATACTAAAAACATGACAAGTATCAGTTGACCATATCAATTGATGAACACCAAAAGATAGAACATAGAGTTAGTATAGCTATACACAAAGATGTGGCAGCCAGGATATTCAGAAAACAAGAGATCAAGAGAAGGGCCATAGCAATAGACATGGCATTCCCAAGGAAACACAAACTTAGGATTATAGGAGTATACATTCCATCAAAAAGTAGCAACAACAAAAACAAGACAGAGATAGAGAACAAAATACAGAAATGGATAACGTAGACAGAGAAGATAAATGCACATATAATAATAGGTGGAAACTTCAATGCCACCCTCAACTCAGTCATGGACAAATGGAGTCCTCATAGACAACAAAACAGCTGTTAACCAGAGTCAAAGTTACTGGAATGATTAATAACCAAGAACTTTATAGACACATTCCGAATGCACAACCCAACATAGAAGAAATCCATATGGAGCAACAATAGAGGAACTCATAGTAGAATCGACAAAATATGGTACTAATCACAAGAAACCTGGCATACTAGGAGCTCACATATAATAGATCACCCAGACACCCTACACAAAAGTAACCACAAAATCATGATCACCAGAGTAGACACATGGCAACTCAATAGCAACAGTCACCAGAAAATCCACAGAAGCAATCTATGATACCACTGGTGCAAAACAAACACCAAACAGTGGGAAAAATTCAAGAGTACAGTTGAAGATAATATAGAAACTGGGGATGGATCAGAACAAGAAAACATAGAAGACAAATAGAACAGATTCAAACAAACCCTTCTCATAGCAGCAAGCCATTACATTTCCAGGATAAAATCCAAGAAGAGGAACAAGAAACTAGGAAAACCTCCAACCCTGTACAAAAAAATTACCAACATCCAGGTCCTGGTAGAACTCCTCCAAAGAAACATCAATACTTCTAATAAACATATAGAATGTCTCATACTAAAACAAGTCAATGACATACAAAAGGATTTTCCAGAGCTGACAGAGGAGTTGTTAGCATGTGAACCATCCAGTTAACAAAATAAGCAAATACAATGGAAGAAGATTTGCAGAGACTATATTATCCAGTACAAAACTGCCACCAATCTCATAAACAACCACCAAAAAAACAGGAGGATACAGCAACATATAGAAAGATGGCAACAATGGCTTCAGGACAACAAGAGATCCATGATAAACAGCATTCTAGAGAGGCCCAACAAATTCATTGTAACAGACAAGCTTGTCATCGAAAAAAATGACGAAGTAGAGGTGATCACAGAACTAGAGAAGATCAAGAATAGAGTGGCAGAACACTTTGAAGCCTGAACTTGTTACAGAATAACTATTCCAGTGGAAACCTCAACCAGGTAAGCAGAACAGTACGCACCAAGTAATAGAGTCCAAGACCATTGGTTCAAGAGCCTGATGGTACCAATAACCACACAAGAGCTACATGGGGCAATTAGGGACAGAAGCTCCAAATCAGCACTAGGACCAGATAACACTCCATATAGTACATATAAAAACCTAGGGCCAAGGGCAATTGTATGGCTCGCAGACCTGTACAACAGAATACTGTCACAAAGAGAAACATTGAGAGAATAGAGTACAGGATACATATACTGATCCCTAAACCCAAGGACTGGCAAAATAGGATTGAAATAACTAGATCCATTACACTACTTATCACAGAAAGAAAAATATTCACAAAAATTTTGAGCAACTGCCTGGCATACTGCTGCACAGAACACAATATCCTTAATAAACTGAACTAGACAGTACTCCTAGGCAGTAACAAGCTTCCATACATATAATAAATATATGCATATAACACACACGAAGAGAAAAGAAGAAACTGTGGATTCTCAGCCAAGATATGGTCAAAGCATATAATTCAGTTAATACAGAAATATTAGTAAAGGCAATGAAGCATATCAAGATACCACAAAGAGTAATCAATATCATACAGGTCCTACTCAGAGACAGAGGAAATAAAGTCATCACAGCACATAGACTTACATTCCAATACAAAGTAATGGATGGTATAGATCAAGGGAACACAATCTCATTACTCCTTTGGCATATCTTCTATGATCCCCCGCTAACAGAGATCCACTTATCAAGGAGAGGATACAGATATATGACCAGTATAAAAAGCTCCATAGAAGAACCTCATAGAGAAAGACATCTGGAAGTCAAGGCCAGAGCTTATATAGATGATACAACATGGCTAGTAGATAGCCTAGAAGAACTACAAGAGATTCTGAACATAGCAACAGAGTTCTATAATCACAATGACATTGAGATAAATCCACAAAAATCACAACTAAATATAATTAATGATCAAACAGAAGACTTTGAATAAAGCTTTATACTCAAAGGAGGCTCAATAAAGGGTAGCCCACCAGGCACCCCAATAAGAATACTTGGCATATGGTTGGACAGCTCAGGAAAGAAGACATACCAGAAACAGCTCATCATTGAAAAAGTACAAAAAACAAGTAAGCTAATAGGCTGGAAAGCAACCATAGACAAGCAAATAAGATACATAATAAATTATGTACTCATGCCAAGCATAGAATACCTCCTGAATGATATAGTACTTTCAGAAAGCACTTGTAACCACCTCATGGAGAAGATTGCATCAAGATATAAACATAAATGTGGAATGGTTACCACATTCTCAAACACACTTCTATACAACTGATACGAACACAGAATAAACCATATATGGGACAGACAGATGCAACTATATATAAGAAACTGGACAGAAAGAATCAAGGACAGAGGACTGTTAGGCCAAATATCCAGGATGGGTCTACAAAACCTATAAAACATGTTCTGGTCAACAGAGTCAGTCACAACACACCTCACCCAACCATTTCTGAAGACAGGACAAAACCTAGATCATGGCATTCTATGGCTCCTAAGAAGACACGACTTTCAGTTTCACCTAAATTTCAACTTCAGGATACCACAGAAAATAGAGAGGATAGACAGCATGATCGAAGAACTCATACCCAAGGCATTATATCACCAATATAGACAGATACTCAGGAAACACAACCTGTTGTTTACTGAACAGGTTCTAAACTCAACAGGAAAGTGAACACTACACTAGAGAGAAGTAGGCACTATCAACCAGGCAAGAAAAAGAGGAACCCCAAAGTGGTACACCAACCTCATAGACAATCTCACAGCTACAGCATATATACAAGACAGATTAACAGAAATCACTGGTAACTACAGGACCTTTAATCAAGGCAGACCTCAGGTTCAAACAAATATATACAAACCACACTGGAGCGCTACAGTCAAACATTAGGTAGAAATCATAGGCAAAAAAAAATGAAATGATAGCCCCAACTTACTCACTTATACACACTACACAAGAGTCACAGGGGCATCTCCACTAGAGAAATGCAAGGGTTGCATAATAAAAAAAAGAGATACATCACCAGAATCATGCAAATACTCAACTAGAAAACAATATACAATCCAGATCCCAGTAGAAAAATCAAACATATCATCCTAGGGGAAGACAGAGAGGCATGCAACAAAATTAAGATGCAGAATATCACCGGGTTCCACAACAAAGGAACTAAGAGACTTAATGGAGACCTCGTAGGAAAATAGTGCATATTCCAAATTACAGATAAATAATAGAAAACCAGACTCGATGAACATTAATGAAACCCTCAGCTTGGGAGACTCCGAGCTAGAAGAATTAAGAGCCATACAATACCAGCTTAAAGCTTGCTAGCAAGTAACAATATATACAGATGGATCAGTATATGACCATGGCAGCAGACCATACATGGGCTTCAGCTGGATCATCAAGGACAAAGAAGGAAGAGAATACACCTTCCAGGGGTAGACACAATTGCACGCATCTTCCACAAGGAATGAGCTCATGGCCATAGTAGCAGCAATCAGTATTTTGGTCATGAACACCACAGTCCAGTTATATACATATTGTAAAAGACTTTATTTCAATAAGTCAGTGAACAATTGTTATTTGGCCAACAAGACAACAAAGTTGTTTTATTTCAGGAGAGGCTTTTCCTTTCTATATAAGAATCTGGCCTAAAGTACTTTTTAGTTAAAATAACATAATAAATCTATAAATACAATAATTAAAAATACATAAATCTTGACATAACGGATGTCCAGACTTATGGGGCTATAATATAACTTAAAAAGAAAAACAAGAAGAAAAATAATAATAATAAAAGAAATCTATTGGTTTGTGCTACTACTGTTTACGGGGCTAATTTCTATTCTGGGAAAACAAGACAAATTGACTATGATGAAAGGCACTCATCCCGGGATCGCTAAAGATGATCTCGGATAATATTACGCAGAGAGTCCAAAAATAGTAGACAGGACAGACTTTGGATCCATAGTCACACAGAGTCATATATACTTACACAGAATTGATGGGCAGGCACAAATTCGTTACAGTATGAGATGACTGTACATTAGTTCTTCTTCCTTTCAGAACTTTTTTACCATTGGTGAGAAGGGTGTTGCTTTACTTTTTGATCACTTGCAGTCAAGTTTTTGCTTGAAGAAAAATAAAAACAAGAGGAAAAGGTATAAATATGACTCTTTAAGTTTTTTTCAAGTTTGTTTAAAGAAAGTGGTAAGATTTTATTAGCTTAGAAGTATAAAAACTTCTTACAAACGTCTTTTTTGTGTATGATCAGGGGATCAGTGAAAAGAGTTTCCAAAGAAAATCAATATAGTAGTTAACATACTAATCAAAACATTAACAAAAATCAAACAACAAAATAAAATTTTTAACAGTTCACAAAAGAATTTAAAAAGAATAAGAAAAATCAAAAAAAGAATAAAAAACTATATAAACTGGTACATCAAGCAGTATCAAACAAAGACAAATATGACTGCAACACAATCCTTTCCACATGTTTGGAATCTAATCACCTACAACCATACTACAATGGTAATACTGAGATAACACAAGATATTTGAGGGGCTATTAAGCAGATTCAACAAACACACCTTACAATAGATTGAAAACAATTCAATAGAAACACATCTATTACTCAAGCCAATCACATTAAAATGAATTGAAAAAACATCTTCGCACTTCTTTATCCAACTAAACTCAATTATCCACAAACAGACAAGTGGAACTTCCAACAGTGCAGCTTCTCTATCAAACTATGAAACCAAGAACTCCTAACCATGGACAAACTTCACAAAAGACATTCCAATATATACAAGAAGTGTCATAGCCGCAGAGAGATAGAACATAATGATCACTCCTTCACCTGCATTCAACACAATATCAACATCTATGAGAAAATTAACAGGAATATATATAGAGAACTCCACTACATAAAAAATGACAAGTCCTTCCAAATAACACATAACAAAATCGAGCTCAGCACTAAAAACCTAAACACACTTATCTTCAGAGGAGATATCAGCAAGGCTCTAAATAACCTTATCATAAAAATAATAGGCCATGAAAAACTACTAGACACTCTCAAAAATATCATGCAATACATTAGATTTCTCACTTTCAACATCTGGCTTGACAGATACAGAAAAATTCTACAGTGGGAAAAGGAACAGGGAATCAACAAAACATCCATCAAACGAAAGAGAAAGAAAATGCAATAGAGATCCCACAAAAAGAAAGAATAATGATAAACAGGTCAAAACAAGCTGGCACATAGAATATAGAAATAATTATAATTTTAATGGCTCTAAATGTATTATTGAATATAGCATTGTAAATATCTATACAGATAGCCAGGTAGCCATCAATAAAATAGAGAAGATTCAAAAGAATAATATAAATAGAATTATAAAAAAAAACAAAAAAATTCAAATCTTTTACTTTAAATCTAGACCTTATGCAAACAAAAAAAGCTTCAATTGTTATTATACAAAGTAAAAATTTATTTTGAAGTTAAATACAATAAATAATAGACTAGCTGACACAAATAGACTTATAAAAAAATATATAAGCAAGAAGAAAAAGAAATTGAAATAGTAAGAATAAAAATCTAGAAACATAAATACTGTAGCACCGTAAAACAACTATTTTACTGAAGTTCTTATAAAACAAGTTACACAAAAACTTATAAGTGCCATTTATTTGACAAAATAACAGTTATTAAATAGAACCAGATACAACTTTAGCAAATGCTTAATCAAAGAAATCAATTAACTAATAACAACAATCCACTTATAACTAATGATAGGTCCCCAAAGTATTTAGCATATAAAATTTCACAGATTACTTATATTCCTTTTTGAGAAACAAAATTTATAGCTTTTTACTTTAATAGAAACAAAAATCAGAAAATGTTATAAATCAATGATTTGAATAATGGAAAACAATTATAAGTAGATTTTTTATAGTTATTAATTTAAAATTTTTAATGTTTTCTAGTGAAGAACATTTGACTTTTGTCCCTGCCTCCTCCTTTAAGAACCCATCTTTACTTATGACCCATAAAGATGTGTGATCTCTACATAAACAAAGAGGACTAGAAACTAAGGAAGTTTTGTTTTGATCTTTGGAATGATAAACTGCTAACCAAAAGTAAGTTATATACAAAACTGTCATCTATTTATATAGACAATAAATATAACTAATGTGAAAAACCAAAACTAATACTTATATATTTCTTTGGCATCAACTTAGAAACAAAATTGAAAAATTCTTAGGAAATATAATTATAACCTATATAAAAAACTATATAGAGAAAAAAGGATTTCAATTATTTACTATTCAATTTTTAAACAAAAATAATCTAAAATATAAAAAATATTTGATAATAAGCATTAAAAAAACTTTCTTTAAAGAACTTATATACTATTTCAAAATAACTATTCCAAATAAAATAGATAAAAAAAATTCTATAATAATAATTTATTTTAAGATTATTAATTATTATATTAAATATAGCAAAAAAGATATAAAACTTTTCATAATAGAAAGCTAGAAAGGAATCATCTGGAAAAAAAAGAAATTAGTAAAATACAAGATAAAAAAAAAAAGACTCCATATTTATATTCAGGAAAAAAAATATAAAAGATCAATTTATATATCTAGTCAATGAGTTTTTATAAATCAATGGGTTACAAATCTTATAAATAACTTTTATATATTTAAAATTTCTTTTACCACTAGCTCAATTCTGACAAGTTAGTTTCCCATTCTGAAGATAATAACAAGTTACAAAGTAAGTATCTTTATAATAAAAAAATTCTATTGAGTTTTATTGAATAATAAATTGGTAGTATATTCTAGAATAGCTTCTATATATTAATACTATATAATTACAAATAAAGAAAGGTTAAGTCAGTATTAAAAAAAAAATTACTAATTTTTTCAATTTTTTTTCAATAAATAATTGTATACTTTAATTTTTTATATTTTTTTTTATTGTTTATTAAAAATAATATTTGAAGTTGATTTATACAGTTGCTTTCAAAAGTTTGAGTCCACTTATTATGTTTTTATTATAAATTTCAACTTTGACAATTTTTAAATCCTTAATTATACAACCAAAAATTATAAAATTCATATATATTATATCTTAATACTAGTTTTATTTATTATATTTTTTTCAAAAAATTTTTATATATAATTTTTAAAGTTTTATTATAGTTAAAAAATTTCTTTCTTTATCAAATTTTTATTTTTGAAGGATTTTGATTGGTTGCTATCATAAATCATATGATATTTAATAAATATTTAACAATAATAAAACTTTAGAATGTATTAATAAAAAAATTTTTTAAAAAATAAAAGAAATAGAATAAGTATTAAGACATAATATATATAATTTTTATAATTTTTGACTATATAGTTAATGATTTAAAAATTGTTAAAGTTAAAATTTATAATAAAAACATAATAAGTGGACTCAAACTTTTGGAAGCAACCGTATATAGTATTTTTTCTATCTCTCATAGCTCATGCGTTTTTTTTTTAAAGTTAAACTGTCAGAATCTAGGCTAAAGCCTATAAGAGCACACCACTTTTCAAATAGTATATTATTATTCTTACTACCATTTATCTTCTAAAAAATTTGATCAGATATCAAAGGCTTATTACAAAGCAATATGACTCTATCCCTATCATTCTGTAATGCAATAGTGCAATTTACTTTGAGCTTATTCTTGACTTTATGCATAGTAATAGAATAATAAAATCTTCTTCATTATAATAAATCCTTATTTTATCATTATCCTAGTCTACAGCACATTTATATTTTTTTAGATATAGATTTGAGAATACTAATGTTAGTTTGAAAACTTATATAACTATAAAATTTTCATGTATAGTAAAATCTGAAGAAAATATTATTGATAAATTATGAGTAATATCAATAGATTCTGTTGGAACAGTAGCAATACTACTAATATCATATTTTTCTGACATATCTATTTTCCTGTTTACACATTTAATAATATATTATTTTATGATTGCAGGTTCAGTATCACTATCTAATACCAATGCCAGAATTTTAAGCATTTAATTTTAACTGGTATAATTGCAATACTAATTATGGATTCTTTTTGGCGAATAAATCTATCTTTATAGAATCATCTAGCATTTCATTTTTTTTATCTGAATCAGATATTTCTGAAGCCAACTCTCAATAATTTATAAAGTCAAGTTTTGCAGTAAATATATTCATATTATTAATATTATTTTTAATGATTTCTATAACCTTTGGATTATTAAACATAGCTAGAATAATTTTTCAAATTTGTGAGTCAATAACTGTATCTGATTTTTTTTATGAAATATGTTTCTTCGGACTAGGCTTCTTTTTAGATGATGATTTACTTTTCAGATTTACTTTTTTTTTATTTAACAGCATTGATAATTTTTGAGATTTCAGTTTCAGTTAAGTCATTCTCAAAATTTGATTCTGATTCAGAACTTGATCTAGACTCAGAATTAGAGCCAGAATTGGATTCATTATTAGAAGAGCTAGCATTAAACTCAAAATCTGGATCTTTAGTAGCAAAATTAACCTTGCCTTTCTTTTTAGACTTACTTTTGTTGAAATATCTAGACTTGCTCTTATTTCTATTTTTAAGGCAGTTACAAGAATTATAATTTGTTTTATTACACTTTGAATATTTGTACTGATATGATTTTAAAACTGTATGTATTACTTGAGCTATTTGTACCTAATTAATTTTCAATTGCTCAAATTGTTGTTTCAAATTTTCAATAGAGTTATAGTTATAATCTTCTCCTAGTAAACCTGTATTATCAAAATTATCTAAAAAATGGTTTATAGCAAGTTTATCTGTTTTTTGTTTTTCTGAATCAGGAGATTTCTTCAAAGTTTGTTGTTCTTTAGTAATAGTTTTCTTCAAACCAGCTATAATTTTTTTGAAATTATCTTGTGAAAGTGTAATCTGATTAGATCAATTCTCTTAAGATTTAAAAGAGATAGTTTGTAAGACAGGTTGAGATTGTTTAGATATCATCATAGATTTTATCAAGTTTCTGACTTTGGTTTTAGTCATATTCATATTACTTGTTATATAAAAATCTTTTGTATTAGTTTTAAATTGTAATTGAGAAATAATAGGATGAGACTCAGGATTGTATTGTCCTAATATCATCAGCTTTTTGTCTTTCAATTTCTTCTAATTTTGGTAATAAAGTGGAAATCAGATTTTCAAGATCAATATATCTTACTTCTAATTTATTATCAGAAGAAAGACCTTGAAAGAATTATTGTCTAATCATTTCTTTTTGATTTAATGCTGGGAGTGCTGAATAGATAAGACCAATTATTCTTTTTAATTTTGCATAAAAATACTCTATAGGATTGGTATCTTTGAGTAATATAATGAAATACCACTTTTGATTTTTTAGCAGTTATTGTTAAATAATTAATTCTAAATCAGTATATTATCTGTTCAATACAGATTCCTGGAGCTATAGTATTTCCTCTTGCATTAGCATTGGAAGCATTGAAAGCTAGTTCTACTAGTCAATCACCAAATATTAACTAGTCTTCATTAAAAACAGTATGAGTTGATACTAATGATATAGCAATTGCATTGTTGTCAGCTGGAATTGTATTTCTTATTTGAAGAGCTCCACCTCTAAACTGATTAGCATTGATATTATACAATGCATTATTGTTAGTCAATTCATTGATAATATTGAGATTAGCCAAGTTAATATTGGCACTAATATTTTGCAATTCCCAATTTTTATTCTTGAGATTAGTTTTATATCAATATTTTGTATTATCTCTCGAACAAGTCTCAAAAAGTCCATGAATTCTTACTTTGTTTTTAGTATTTGCAAGTGGATCAAGTTTAGATACTTCACAATATTATCTAAAATTTCTAATCCATTCTTCAGGATCTTCTTTGACTTTTCCATAAAATGGGATTGATGCATATTTGCTATTCCTTTATATTGATTATTTATAGGTTGATTATTCTGAAGCACAAAAATTTGTTAATTCAAATTCAAAATTAATTGTTATGAATTATGCTTTTTATTTTTCCACTTGATATGACTTGCCTTCCTATCCTTGAATTTATTATAATATCTATCAAAGAGTCAATCTCTATTATATTCTAATAATCCTTTATTAGCCTGGCATTATTGTAACTTCTATACTAAGTAATGGATAAACATCTTATAAATAATTTCAAGAGTACATTTGAGTTTTGACTGTTTATCCTATATTAGACTTGTATTATACCACAAATGTCTCTATATATCATATTTTTGTTACAATTCTTTATCATATTTCTAGTATCTCTAAAGTTTAAAATTAAATACAAACTTATCAAGTAATAAAGTATCAATACGTGTTTGCATCCCATTTTCTATTTTCTGGATAATTCTTCACCAGCAACAACAATCTCTTTGTTCATTATTATAAGTTGTTGTTATTAAAGTAAGATTATTCTAAGAATTGTCACATTCTTAAATAAGACGATTAACTTGATTTTATAAGTTGTTACATTCTTGAGTAAGATGATTAACTTGATTTTGTAAGTTATCTCATTCTTGAATAATTTGATTGACTTGATTCTGAAAATTATTTTGAATAAGCTGATTAACTTAATTTTGAAGATTGGTATTGTATTGTCTATAGAAATTGGCATCCTATTGTAGCTGGACTATTTGAGCATTTCTGTCATTTTGTTAAGCGATAACACTATCTATATCCTGATATGTAGACTGATAATTATACCAAATAATATTTAAGGAACCTCTAATGCCTTTTATAATATTAATAGGATTATTTAATAGAGTACCACCACCTTGGATATAATTTTTAATGTGATTTAAACCTTATTCAATTTGTATAAAAAGGCCAAGATTCGTTATATTAATATTTATATCTTTCTCTTCTGAATTATATAAACTTGAGAAGCTTTTCTGAAAAAAAATAATTTTAAATCTATGCCTTAGATTTTGAATCTGCTTTTCTGATTCTTTTAATTGTTTCTCTATATTATAGATATAAGATATCTTGTCTCAGACTTCTTTTTTAGTTTAATGTAAGCTTTTTTTAAGGGACAATATCTCTGATCTTAACTTCCCTTTTTCTTTTTTTGAAGTATTCTCAAGCCATTTTAATTCTTTATTGAGAGATTAAATTTCTTTCTCACACTGGGTATATTTATATTCTAGATCCTTTATATATTTTTCATTCGACCTATTGATTGAAATTTCATTAGATAACTCATCTCTCAAAACTTGATTTATATGTTCCAGTTCCAATTCCTGATTAGATACTGGCCCATGAGATATTCAATTAGAATGCAGTCAATGAAATATCATAACTATTTTTTACAATATAATATGTCTTTCATAGAAAGGAGATTTTATCTCTTAACTTATCTCTCAATTTTGCTAAAACATAGTTTATTGCTATGGTAAAATATATTGATAATAAATAAATTGAGCAAATCTATTATTAGAATCGATCAAGATAAGGAATTAAACTTAATTTGTAAATTGCTTTTTTATAAACCTACTGGTTATTATTCCAATGGTTGAAAATTATATAAAGATCTCAAGAAAATAAGATATTGATTTCCATTTAAAAAAGTTCATAAGTAATTGCATAATCAGAATAAATAGTAAAAGTATGCTCTATAATCGAAAAATACTTTATGGATTGGTTATGATAAAATTTCATATATAAGTTACATATATATATATGATTTGTTATGCCTTACAAATAATATCAAAAATAAAAAGACATATAAATAAGCATTTACTGTCATAGATGTTGCATTTCATTTTAAATATACTATTTCTTTAATTTCAAAAAACAGTTTAGAGGTAGCTAAGGCATTTAAGAAAATTTATAACAACTCAAATATCTCTCTTATCTGGTCTAATTTATTATAATCTGATGATGATAGAGAATTTATGGATAAAACTTCAAAGCTTATACAAGATCATAATGTAATAATATGAGTTATTGATATATATAGTTATTGTGATATGGCTATTGTAAAACAATTTAATAAAACTCTAGCAAAAATATTATATAAAGTAAGATATACCATTGAAAGTCTAACTTCAAACCCTAAATTAATAAAAGAATGGATTAAGTATTTGCCAGAGGTTATCAATTACCTAAATAATTATATGATACATCTTATTCAAGCTCCAGGTTTACCAAAATGGAGATTAGCTTTAGAAAAAGCTATCAAACTAAAATGAGTAGAATCTAGGCTATCTACAAAATATAAGTATTCAGTTGGGAAATATAAGAATAATAGGTTGAAGAAAGGTAATTCAGTCTATTATTTGTTAATCAATAGAAAGTGTGAAGACTTCCTAGGTTTAAAGAATCACAAAAGCACAAATTCCATATTCAGTTCAAGCCTTCATAAAATTTAAAAAATTGTAATAACAAAAAATAAATCAATTTTATATTATTTTAAAGCAATGACAATGAATATCTTCCAAAGTGAGGATTAGTATTTGAAGAGTTGATATGCATAGATTTAAAAAAATTTCAGTATCCACCTCAAAATATATTGGAAGAAAATACTTGTTTCAGGTCTGTTAACTTCATTTATATTATTAATAAAATAGCTAAAGTTATTGCATATACTAAAAAGCATGATGGAAAATATCTTGATAAAACTGGTTAGATAAATGATTTCAATGTATATCTTTGGTCTTTTGAAAACAGAAATTATCAATAGGAAGCATTTTATAAAATCTAGAAGTATAAATTTGAGTGATGTTCAATTTGTTCATATTCTTCTATTAATGAACACAGATGTCAATATATTTTTGAGGATTTGTTAGGTAAGAAATTTCCATTTTGTAAATTGCTATTTTTGAATGGGATGCAATTGGACGGGCATAATAAAGAACTAAAATTGATATAGAAGTATAATGGAGTCTAGTATTTTATTGCAATAGATTATATTACAAAAATTAAGATGACTTAGATAGTCAATAGATGCGTGATCAAAAAAAGTAGAATATATACAAGATGCAAAATAAAAATCTTATTGAAATATTATATAATGCTGATTTATTCCCATACATAAAAAAACAAATTGCAAAAGAAGGATTATTTATCATATAAAGAATAATCCAGTATCTTTAACACATATATAGTAATAAAGATCTTTATTTTTTATATAATAATTAGTAACTTGACTTGATCAAGATGAAAATAGAAAAGCTCGACCCTGTTGAAATGATGGTTCTAAATATTGACAAATACAAAAATATAAAAAGATTTAATAGCCTTAATAGTATATCTCAATAACCTTTCAATTTATTAGTCAATGAATAAACAAGATTAAAAAAAACTAACGAAGTTATCAACTTTTTACTTAAAAATAAAATATATCAATTGTTTAGTGAGAAAAAAAGATAGAACGAGATATATTAGGAATAATGATTTAATTTTGATTGGTTATCAAATTAATGAGCTTAAATATAAACATCTTCAATATTGCTATAAAATAATTATAAATAGTCTCAAACTATATCATGAAGATATTATATTTCAAGCAATAAAACCCAATAAAATATCAAAAATTGATGATTTTTTTTTTGAAAGAGGAACAGTAGTTGTATTCGAAGATATATGTACAGAACCTAAAAAAATATAAGATAAAATAGCATGTTATTTTACTAAGAGAAAGCACAAAAATATCAGTTCGATATATGAACACAAAGTTTTTTTGATTGCCCAAAATTAATAAAAAATAATTTTGATTATATTGTACTCTTTAATGGTTTGGGAACATATGATAAGCTAATAAATATTGCCCAGTGATATACAAAAAACTGACATAATATTGTTGATATACTTGATAAAAATTTACAAGATCAGGAATTTATTGTGATTGATCAGATTAAGACCAAAGAGGATTCATTCTATATCAGAAAAAATTGGAACCAGTTTCTTGATCTTTCTAATAAGAAAGCCAGATTTCAGATATTTTAGGAAATTTTCTGCCTCTTGCAATTCTATCTTCTTTTCTTCAACCTTACATCGTAATTTTTCATTAGCTTTAATCTGATCCTCATGTTCTATAATAATTTTTCATATAAATTTGTCAAAAGTTTCTTTATTATATTCAAGTAATTGCTGATATAGAATATTTTAATTCTTTCTTAACATAATGATTGATCTCTACTTCATGATCACATGTACAAATTGGAACAATATCTTGGGTTTGGAATTTTTGGTTAGCCATGTCTAAAGATGGGTTCCTAAAGGAAAAGATGGGGACAAAAGTCAAATGTCCTACACTAGGAAACATTAAAATTTTTAAATTAATAACTATGAAAAAACTATCTATAGTTGTTCTTCATTATTCAAATCAATGATTTATAGCACTTTCTGACTTTTGTCCCTATTAAAGTGAAGAGTTATGAATTTTGTCCCTCAAAAAGGATCTGTGAAATTTTATATGCTAAATACTTTAGGAACCTATTATTACCCATGTCTATATCATATGATAAATTTTCAAGTGGTTCTATAGTTTTAATTTGTTTTTTTACGCTTCCTATTTAATCCTTTTCAATTCGATCACACTTTTCAGAAATCTGCTCTGAGGTAACGGGAGACCTAGAGTGATATAAAAGCCGATGATACGCTCTTTTGACCAGACTTTTTGGAAGTTTCGTTATAATGGGGTTGTGATCAAGATGAAACATTGATTATTAGTTTGCGCGCAAAAGTTTGTATGCAAAAAAATATGAAATATATATTGATAAAAAATCAAAGTAAAAAATGATACCAGCTTTCCTTTAGGAAAGATAACGAAATAAAGTCTAAAGTACTAGCCCTCAGGAATACCCCAGATAATTTATTTTAAATTAATATGTGTATTGCTTTGCAGACACAGTCTATACATTGTTAACTTGTCACATTTCTTTTCGAACCACCCATAATAATTGATAATGTAACGCTAATTCTAAAACACAGAGACCATCAGGTTTATACATATATTCAATGAATTTACGTTGTATTATTGTACATGCTGGAATTTCCTTACCAATTTCTCTTGCACGTTTAACTTTTCTGATAGTATTTTGCATCCTTAATTCATAACGGTGTAATGCATACTCATTATCATAAATATATCCTGAAATAGATTTTTGTTCGATTTTCAGTAAGTACTCATTATAACTTACACCACAGAAGGTATTTCCTTTACAATGGGTAGCTCAATGTCTCTCCATTCCCATATGGTTATAATTACCTATATTTTTTATTCGTTTTCCGGTATATACTAATTGATTACATGAGAAACAGATAGCAATACCAATTTCAGGCGCATAGCTTTTATAA
>CAJVPT010002063.1:0-18838 GCA_910592055.1 Acaulospora colombiana | reverse complement strand
TCACTTTGTGAAAGTTTGTAAAATATTGTAAATTCATTTTCAATTTTTCAATAAAGACATGCCATTGTGGCATGATTGTGGAATAAAAAAAAAAAAATTATTGAAAGTGTTTTCTAATTCTGGATTTGATTTCTTTTGAATTTGTTATTATATTGATTTTTTTCTTTTCAACAATTAGTTTATCTAGAATGATGACTTTATAAGGTCTATTCATGATATTGTTTATCATTGCTCTTTTATTTGTTGCCAAAAACAGTTGTCTAGTTGCTATTCTCTATTTGATTACTTGATTTTGTTTTTTATGGATTATAGTCTAGACAATGACTTTGTATACTCGTATTATTTTCTGTAAATAGATAATCCATTGTGGGATGAAGTCATTGGGATATTCATTTTGTATGCTAAGTAGTGTTATTAGATCTCTGTATCTATTTCTTGTAAAAACTTTGATACTTTGGACATGGGCTTATTAATTTTTTGTATTGTTTTTAGTTTGTTTCAAAAGATCTGCATTGTCATTAAGGGGTCTTTCATTTGCCACTCTTCTTCTTGTATTCTTTTTCTTTGATATAGTTTTCTTTTGAGAATATGTAGTTTGGTAACCTTGAGGATATAATTGTATATAGTGTTCTACTGCTTATTGATTGTTACTGGTTTATTGCTTTATTTACTGAACACTTTATCTACTTCTTTACTAAACTTCTTCCATTGTTTACTATTTATCAGTTGCTAGGTGTATCTATGATTGAACTTGTGATGAGTACTACCTTGAGATGAGTTAAGTCACTATACTTTTATATTAGCAATTACCGATTTGTGGTCACTGAGGATTAAGGGGTCTAAAGCTTCTCTAATATATACTTTTCTGATATTCTAAAAGGGGATAGTGTTAATGCAAATTTGATCAATTCTATTACTGCTATTGTTACAGTTCTATAATACTCTATCTATATCAAGTTGTGATATCTATAGGTATTTTCTAGTTTGTGATTAGTAAGTATTTCTATTTGAGGGTTGAAAGGTCTATTTGATATGCCACAGTTTCTAGTACCAGTTTTATTCTATATTGATTTGGAACATCATTGAGGTTTTCTAGTACTAAGAAATACCAGTTCTTTGATATTGCTTCTCTAACCCAATGTCTTAGTTTATTTAGTATTAATTTTAAAAAATATCAAAAAAATAATTATAATAAACAAATAAAAATAAAAATAAAATGAAAAATATAGTTAAAAATAACTAAAAAAACTCTTTTTACTGATCCTCTTTTTCCTTAAAAATTTCTTTTTTTGATAATTTTCTTGAAAAAGAGAAATTAATCTAAACATTTTATTTTTCAAAAATCTGAAACTTAATAATAAACTACAATATTCAGCTACTTCTTCAAAAATTACTTTAGCAATCAAAATAAGTATAGACAATATAGCATTATTTCAGTTTTATCTTACTTTTCTTTACAAAAAAAGAAAAACACATCTGCAAGCTTATTCACAATAAGCTTAAAAGAGTCTAATATCAATTTCTAAGCTTTTAGTCAGGTCAATATTAGTTTATATCTTTTTAGGTACTAGAAGAAACTTTATTAACAGTAGTTTATATTGATAATTCAGGAAAATTTAAAGTTTATAAAGCTCAAAAGGATTAAAGGCTGCCAAAAACTAATTAATATAGCATTCTAATTCTATACATATCTATCTAAACAATAAAACAAGTTACATAAGCACATACAGTATATATCAAATAGTATAATACTAAGACAATATAGTAAGGTTTATCAAGAGTCTATAAACAAATAATCCATTTTTCACAACAAAAAAGATTAACGAAATTTAGTAAAAAGGCAAATCCAAACAAAAAGGATTAATAACTTATTTGAGTAAACAAAAATCCAAACAAGATAACAAATAAGCAATCCTGCAAACTTTGCTAAATATAAATAAATAAAAAATATAAACAAAACAATAAATCAGCAAATCAGCAAATCAGCAATTTATTCTTCTTTACACATGGCCAATATAATAAAGAAATGGAAAATTATATAAATTGCAAAGAAGAGAAAGCTTCACATCCTTAATACAATAGTCAAAATAGTTGAAAAACATGACTAGAGGAAAGAAATATAAGCTATTCAAATTATCTTTAAGACTCTTACTATATAAAATAAGTCTAATCAATTACCAGAATTCATACTTAATAGTATTCTAGCAAATATCTTAAATATAAATCCAACTACATTTATTAAAGCTAAGAATTTCAAATAGCATATCTTATACCTATGGATACAAGATTAAAGAAAAAAGAAAACCTTATATCACCTTTCTTAAAAGAAAAAGTCAGATGCATCTTGAAACAAGATACTATCACAAATACTTTTTCTTTTTATATTCCTAAAACTTCTCAAACTAAGAGTGAGTTTACAAACTTCATAATAGAATATTCAATCTTAGATAAGAATACCTCTTCAAATAAGAATATGGAAGTTCAACCAACAATTAAAATTGAAATTCCAAATAATACTAAAATTAAAATAAGTAATAAAGAACTGGAGAAAAAGCTTGAAAAAGAACTTGAAATAAAAAATATTTAAAAAAGAGTCAAATAAGAAAATATAATAGAACAAATCTCCTATAATATATGAAATAGATTAAAAAAAAAGAATTCAAGGTTGGAATTCTTACTTTCAGAATATCAAGAGATACAGAAAAAAAAAATAAATAGTCTATTTTCAAGATACCTTAAGTCTACCTAAAGATATTCTATTATTTAGAAAAGACTTTCTCAATAATACTTGAACAACTTTTACTTTTAAAAAAATTAAAGATACCTTACAATATATAAAGAAAATCAATAAGAAAGAAGAAGAAAAATTTTACTTTGATTCCTATATAGGTAGAGAAATAGGAAACTTATACTCACTATTAGAAAAAAAGTTCTTCAAACAAAAAATAACAAAAGAAGAAAACAAAATAGTAGTTGCTATACTAATTAATCTTGACTTTAGTTATACTTGTCAAAAAATTAAGGCTGTCTTACAGAAATATAGAAAGGTCTTAAGTATTCATATTTACAATTACTCTTATTCTCAAAGAAGAATCAAGATATAACTTATTTCAAACTAATAAGACTTGAATAATAGATGGTTTATCTATGTCAAAACAGATAACTTTAGGGCAATTTTTATTTAATATGAACCATATGATTATAAAATCAATGCCATTTTCAAAAACTATAACAGTCAGTCTCTATAATTATATGGTATACATAATATTTTCACAAGTTTTATAGCAAGAACAACACAATATATAAGGACCAAAACATATTACATACTATAGCAAACTGATTGATAAGTTTGTTACTAATAATCAAAAACTTACATAACCTGCAAATAGAAGAGTCTACCCTTTTATTACACACAAAAACAAATTCAAGGCAGAAATATAAAAAGATTTGGGTGAGTTTCAAGGTAGTTTTCCCTAAAACTACTTATAAATTCACTGTTATAATAATCTATTCAAAAGATTTATCTTAAGATTCGTTATTTTATTAAGTTATTAGAAGAAGTTACATTTATATTTTTTTACATATAGGATTATTACATAATTATTATAGCTATTATAATATTATGTCATGTATAAATTGCTTCATGATCAGCTAATTTTTTATTACTTTAGCTTATAGTTTTTATCTTTTTGATGTAAATGGATTGTTAGTGCATTCTTCTATCTTGTAAAGAGTATGATGATAGTTGGCAATTAATTGTTTTATGTAAGCTTCAGTAATATTATGATCATTAGTCATGTAATCATTGTAAAAATTTTGAATTTGGTCTAACTTCTTTGGCCTTTAACAATATCAAGAAATCTATTCACTCTAAAAAAAAGCAAATATTCAGTAGTTTGTTTTGCAATATCAAAAGATCTGTACAAGGTTTTGAGACAATGTATATTTATATATGGCCATAAACTTACTAAAGTGCTAGTGAATACTTTGGAAAAGAAATAATATAAGGTAATAAAGTGGCTCAAATCCAAAACAGTAATGATAATAAAGAAAAGTTTATTTTGAACAACAAAAGTCAAATTGTACTCAAGACAACTGGATTAAATTGACATTAGAAGCATTATTAAGACAAGCTGATATATAATATCAGAAAAAGACTCAGAAACAGAAAGTAAATTTAAGAAAAAAACAGATCTAGAAAAAAAAAATGAAGAAAGTGTAACTTCTAAGGCAACAAAATATAGCATCAAAACAATATAAACTCTCAGACACTTCACTATTGATAGTAACAAGAAATCAATCAATTATTACAATAGAAGAAGAAATTTGTACAATAAATTTGAAAGTCTTTATACTGAAAGTGAAAGTGATTAAAACTCTTTTTACCAGATTCTGAATAATCTCAAACAATTAAATAACAGAATAAATCTAATAAAGGAGAAAATATGTAACTAGAATAGGGTAAGAGAAAGGAGATAGAATAATTACTCCTGAGATTAATATTATTTCAATCAAAGTATATTAAAAAAGAGTCTGATTCATAAAAGGAAACAAGCTCATTCTAGAAAAAAAGTGCAATCTAAAAGAAACAGTAGATACTAACATAACTCTCTTTTATATAATATATATTATACCACTTAATGACTTTATTAGTACAATAAAAAAAATATTATTAATAAAATTGAACAAGAACATATATTATATAACAAGTATACTATAGATAACTCTATATTAACTAATACTATCTTAATTGGAACATACTGTATAATATTAGAGAAATTAATATCAGCCTGAATTAACAAATATTATATAAACTTATACAAAAACTTAACATAAATATTCAAAGCATCTATAAAACCAATTTAAAAAATAAAACAGTGGAATTCACTTTTATTTCACAATAAATATACAAGTTTTTTCACAGTAGCAATAATAAGAAATTCAGAGGATTTGGAGTAGGACTCCTTATTAATAAAAATATTAAGAAAAAGTTGAAATCTATTGAAAAAATAGAAGGTTATATAATAGGAGCCAAAATAACTCTTTCCTGTTTACCTGTAATGCAACAAATCTAGGTCATAAAATGTCAAAGAGAAACAAGTTATAGAAAGACCTAAGAGATAACAATATACAAATGTAGGCCAAACTACAATATAAACAAGATATCCAAGGAAAAGACTATCCTTATTAAAAAAAATAAAGAACAAATACCCCAAAAGAAGTATACAACTATAATCTAAAGCAAAAATAAAAATAAAAAACAACTCTTTTTCCTCAAAACCATTCCTGTCCTCAAATAAAGCTATATAGATAACACCATAATAATAACAAGCAGCAATGAAAACAACAACAACAGCTCTAGCTTATGGAATGAGCAAGTCAAATGAAAACAATTTTAAGCACTAGCAATTTCAGAATGTATAGTTACTAAAGAGAACTTTCTTGAATAATACCTGGTAAGAACAAACAACTCTGATATCAATATAGACATCAATAAAGATTTTTTGAAGACAGATAATGACTGACAGACTGCTGGCAATAGCAAAGGAAAAAAAAATAATTTCTAATATACAGTATACATCAAGTTCAAAGCCATGACCCAGATCATCCTTTGACCCCAGACTTAAATTTGGATATGAAAGAATCAAACTCAGAGTAAAAGTTTCACTAATCCCTGACAGAACAATCCACAAGAAAATACTTTATCTCACTAAAATCCTGAACTTCTCTAAAGGCCTTCTCCTTATTCAAAATAAATGTCGTGAAGATAAAAATTATATTATCACTATATTCAGAGATCAACAAGCAGTAGATAATGCATACACCCTTATTTTATCAAATATAAACAATCTTCACTTATAACACATGAAAAAAACTATACATAGACTCAATAAGGAATATAGCATTAGAATATAAGGCATTAATATACAATAAACTTTTATTAAATTTGGCCAAATCAATAATATAAAAATAATAATTAAAAACATGTGGCAATCTGTGACCATTATATTCATCAATAAAAAAGACACTTAAACTCTTAAATCAATAAGTATATTAATTAAAGCACACTTTGTAAGAATTTTCAATATAAAATGGGATCTCGAACAAATAAAAAACTGAAGCAATCATTCTTTTAAATTTATGAATCACCCACTTAATACAAATGCCTTTGACCTAAAACTCATCTGTCAAGAGACAGGGGCCAAAACCTACTACATCCTTATTTCCTATCATATAAAGCTAAAAAGAATACAATTCTCAATTTTGAGATTAAAACAATTCTTTAACAAGTATTCACAAAATCTTCACATTAGAAAAGACAGTTCTTAAATGTAAACTAATTAATACTAAGCTCTGTATCATTTGTGATAATCCACAACATCTGATAGCAAACTATACTATCAAAAAAGAAAGAAACAATGGAAAAAATTCAATCTAGAACAAGCAAACAAATTTGGAAAGCTATATCAATACTTTAGATCAACAAAATCAGTATCTATTCAAAAACTATCAAAGTCGTCTACAAGATGGACTATAATTATCTCAGGATCATATATATTAGTTATTAAAAACAAATAAATCCCTATAACAATAACTCCTGAATATTTAACAAGATGACACTCAGGATATACTGTAATAAACATATTGATCAAAATTCAATTAGAACTCAAAACAATCAAACAAATTCTGCATAATTTTGATAAAAGGACAGATAGTCTAAAACAATACTGTTTTGATAATGTAGAAGAAATAGAAAAAGACCACAACTAAAATTGCAACAATAGCATATCTACCATCCAATATACTTCAGATCTGAATAATATTTAAAAACAATAGTAGCAGTTGCATATTTCTATCATAACATAAATTAAATAATAATGCTTTAGTCTTTACAATTACAAATATAATCCCTATGAATACAAACCCTCCTCCTTTTACTAAACACTAAACATAGTTAATATGACATGTAATACTTCTATATCAAAAGACTTTATAATTATTTTTCATAACTACTATAAGATACAAATGACTATGAGAAACAATCAAATAATACTTTTGATATATTTACATACTATAATAACCATATATGCTATAACACAACTTAACAAGATCAAGCAGTATATAACAATTGACCAAACATTGACAACTTAATCATCACAAACATATCCAGTGATCTAGTATGAACACAACAAGAATATATCATCCTGAAAGTATAACACAATACAAGGAATATAGATATTAATTGACCATAATAAACTATAATTATATTTAACTATAGAGATTCAATAACCAACTAAAAGAGAAACCTGGTTTATACCATGACAGATCAACAACTGGGACATCATCATCTTAACAGAAATAAATAGAATAGACTAGAAAATAAAGATATGGAAAATACTAACACATGCTATATAATGGACAAGAGACAGACTCATTGGAGCAGAAATTAGTATTACTATCAGAAAGCTTCTTTTAAACAGGATAATACAAGTACAAAAATTCCAATTCAGAGCTATATATATAGATATTGTACTTCTAAATGAGACCTATTGTAGAGTCATAGGAACTTATTTACCAGTTAAAGCAGGAAAACTTAAGAAGGAAATACAAGAACAAATTATTAAGTGGATCAAACAATACAAGAAAACAACTGGTATATTATTATAAGAGGAGATTTCAACTACAGTCACTCTCTTGAACTAGACAGAATTAGTACCAACAAGAAGATATATAAAGATCAAGCAAACAGTTTTTGCTAATGACTAAATAAGTTAAACATAGTTAACTCATATAGATATCACAATCCTTAAGACAGAAAATAAATATGGCATACTTTCTTATAAACACATTGCAGCATATCAGCAAATAGGATAGATATGATCTGGACAAGCTCCTGCCCAACATAGTGTATAATAGATACCTTTATTTCTGATCAGCTAGACAAATCAATAGATCACAATTCTCAATAACACATATTGAAAGCTGACAAATAGAATCTAAAAGTAAATGTTAATGATACTCAAACATCAATTCAAGACTTCTATAGGAACAAATCATACAAGAACAATGGGAATTCTTCATAAAGAAAATAAATATCTCACAAAAAACATAGCAAATATTATGGAAAATGATCAAGGAAATATAGCAACCAATGGAACAGATTGAGATAAACTATCCTCAATGCCACCAAAAAATATATTCTAAAATATCATGAAAAGCAAAGAAACAGACCCAAATATCAGTATATTACAAAATCCATTCTTCTTATACAATTGAACCAATATTACAAATGAATCCTTCTACAATACAAGTCTTCAAAAAAAAGAGATACAAATAAAATAGACACACTATACAATATTATTAAAGACAAAGTTTCCATATAAACATGATCACTAGACAGCACAATAGCAGATGCTGTTAATTAAATAGATATTCTAATCAAAGCAGAAAAGGTTGAAAGAAAGAAAAAAATCAGAAAAAAAAATAGAAACAACATTATTATAGCTTGCAAAAGAAGGAATCAATAGTATAACATAGACAAAAAATGGATGATCAGATTAATCTTATACAATTCTAAAAGAAGAATTATTACAATTAAACTAATTAAAGAAGTAGGATTCAAAAGAGTATTCATCTACGATTAAATAGAGATAAAGAAACAAGTCAGAGAACATTTCCAGATATGAATATAGTGCAGATGCATCTATAAATAAAAAGTACCATATGACAACAAGTATATTAATCCATTAGTGAAATCAAGCTTAAATAGTACATATTCATAATGGCACCTAATATTATAGCAGAAATCAAAAAGATTATCACTAGTACTAGCAACAAATCAGTTTTCAGACCATCCAGTATTCCATACATATCATTTAAATACACTAACACATCAACAATCAAATACTTAACAACTATGTTTAACAATATTCTAACCAGCTAAAAACTTTTGAAAGAATGAAAACAAGATACTATCTATCCAATTTCAAATCAAAAGAATGATACCATAATATCAACATTATGAGCCTAATTATACTTCTCGAATCTATCAAAAAAATATTCACAAAAATCATTAACAATAGATTAACAAAAATTCTTAGCTACAATCCTATTCAGTCAAAAAATAACTGGACTATTCTACCAAGAAATGGTATATGTAAACTGATAACAATAATAAATCAAGTACTAGAAGATATAAGGGAAAGAAACAAACTATGTCATATACTTTTTCAAGATATGAGTAAAGCTTATAACTTCGTCAATATGCAAAGACTCGTAAATGTATTACATATCAAAATTCCCAATTAGCTTATTAACATTATCTTAGATTGCTTCATAGATAGATCAAATAGAGTTATTATTTACTTTGGATTTATCAACTTCTATAAAATTAAAGAAGACATCAATCAAGGTGATACAATATTCCCTTTACTATAGCAAATATACTATGACCCCTGATTATCACAATAAGTAATATGAAAGGCTATCAGATGAAAAGTCATAGGTCCAATCTCCACAATAAAAGTCTGACCAAAATAAATATTTCAATCACTGCATATATGAATAATACCAATATAATCACTCGAATTAGAGAACAGCTTGAAGAAATTACAAAGATATACTCCTTATTTTATCACCTTAATGGAATTATAGTTAATCCAGTCAAATCTGAATTGTTGATACTAAATATATCACAAGAAGACCTAGTCTTTTAGAATTAAACTATTACACTTGTATTAAAAACACAAGTCATCAGAATACTTGGAGTCTGACACAAACAAAATAAGAAAAAAAAATTCTAGCATGAGTTTATCAAGAAAAAAACATATATGATCAATAAGCCATTATCTAAAAAAAAATTAATAACAAGATGTATACATATATTATTAACCATGTTCTATTCCCATCTATTGAATATTTGTTAATAGATCTTATCCTTTCAGTATATAAAACAAATTGAATTGACAGGAAAATCAAAACCAGCTTTAGAAGAAGAATCTAACTGGTATTTTTTGTTTTCAAGACAATACTACACCTCAGTACTTTATATAACATTATAGAAATACATACCTGTCAAATATAAAAAAACTATAGCAATATATAAGAACTCTATACTAGTACAAATATAGTTGGACATATAGTAAGATTATATATACAACAACTTCAATAGACTGCATAGCAAAAACTGGATATCTTTGAATAATATCCTAAAGTTTATTTTACAAGATCTAACTTTCTGCAGGATCTCCTTAAAGAAATACAATCATAAAATATAACAATACACTGATATACTGAAACAAATCTACATATACTCAATTTAATATACATTGAAAATATTACAGGTTCCTTAATATATAACATAATAAGAAAGATTCGAGAGCACATAATATAATTTGGATGGGACAACAACTCAATATCTATTGTATTAAATTCCTCAAATGGTACCAAGTAGGAGCTCTATACAATAGAATTAACAAATAGAAAGAACTATTTTAGTTTCATAAGCTCAAAACAATTATTTAACAATTTATTAACAATTACTTCAAGTTTAATACTATCAACCCAGAAATATACAGTACCGCACAATAAACGAAGGACCACTTAAGATTTCTAAAATTAATCAGAAATAGTTTTTATATATCAAACATTTTATTTTATTAATAAAAACTTATTTTATATATTAAGCAAACATGTTCCTTATAATAAATTCTATTTATATTAAAAATTTTATGAAATTTGAAGTTACTTTTATTATTGCATTTAATGCATTATTTCCAAATAAAAATTTTTTTATATTTTTATTAAAATTTTGATACCTACTCGATTTTTATAACTATTGTTTTAATAAGCAATTTATTATTAATAAATTTTGTTTAGCATATATTAAACTTTTTAAATATAAAGTTTCATAAAATTCTATTTAATATTTAAATTTTTATTTAATAAAATGTACTGCATTTAAAAAATAACAAAATATTTAAAAATTATTATACTTAATTAAAAATAGTTTATATATACTGTATATAACAAAAAAAAACTCTTTCTCGCAGATTCATTTTTTCTAAAAAAATTTTTTTTTATGGTAATTTTTAAAGGAAAAGAAAAGGTGAACGAAAAGATGTTTTCTCAAAGAGAACTTCACACAAAATGGCCCAGTAGAGACCCAACTACAATGAGAACATTCTCGCAAGAGGTAACACAAACAAGTTATGCAAAGAAACAATAACATGAGTAGCAAAGGAAAACACCATAAATAAAGAAAAAGTCAAAGAAACTATTAAAACAAAACCCATAGGGAAGACTCTAGCACTCCATACCTATTCCAGAGCCTGACAACACAGACCATCACATTTAATTCAGCAATATAAACTACCTAGACCACCAACTGGAGCAAGGAAGTTGAAGAAAATATCTCAGTTACCAAAGATCCAACAACGAACCAACTCAACAGTATCCAAACAACAACCAACATGGTGACAGCAAAAGAAGCTCTCCAAGAAACAATCAATAAGACACTAAGAGCAGTACATATAGACAACTCAAACATGGAAATGAAAATAGAAGAAGAAAATTAAGGCTCAACTTCATGCTGGCAACAAGTTGGTAACAAGGGCAAACAGAAGTTGGACAGTCGAACTATCAAACCAAGACCCCTTTCTTCTTTTGATAAAACCATCCATTACGATAGAGAGAGAGCCAAGATTGGCATCCCCGCTATAGACCTGCCAGGCAAAACCATAGCTCAGAAAATAATCTTTCTCATCAAGGCTTTGAATTCATTAGAAGGACTCATAACAATTCGGAGCAAAAAAAAAAAAGAGACAGAGCATATCATCACTACTTTAAGTAACAAACAAGAAGCAATCGAGATTTGCAACAATCCATTACTTGATATAAACAACAAATACATGGTCCTCATGGAGTACAAAACCCAATCCTAAAACAGGAAAATAGTATCAAAGTATGGAACCTTCTGTTGAACACCAAACTCATAGAAGTACAATAATCCTTCACCAAATATGGAGCAATCAGTAATAACATCATGTCAACCCAACAAATGTGGCAAACAGTGATGATCACATATACAAAAAAAGAGGACAAAGATGCCCTAATCGAAAAATGAAGTGTGCCACTCAAAGTTGACTCAGTCAGAGTGTTTGATGTGCAATGAAATAAATGTAGATCAAATGAAAGTACATGAACAAACCATAGTAAAACTCATTAATCTTCCATCCAACATCATCACCTTTGATCTAAAGAGAATATGTAAACAAACCAAGGCCAAGACCTGTTACATATCAAGAAGAATGTCATATCAAAGAAAGAGATTCGCAATCATTAGCTTTAGCAACCAGGAAGAACTAGAAATAGCTATCTCGCAAGAGTTTCAACTGAAAAACTTCAACTGCACCTGGCAACCTATCGAAGCCAAACTGTGTACAATTTGTAACAGCTCAGAGCATCTTCTGAATGGCTACCCAATTAAAGAAAGAAGAATACAATGGAAGGAATACAATAAGGAACAAGCGAACAAATTTGGCAAACTATATAACAAGTTCAGACTTGTACGCATCACTTCAATTAAAAATCAAACAAAAACTCCCCAATATCACCCAATCAAGCCTGAATCTTATGCAACAGTCACCAAATATGGTTAACGTTAATCAAAAAAGATCCAAGAGAACAACCCAACACTTGCTGACATTATAACTATTCTCAAAGAAATCAAGAATGAGATTGAAGAGATAAAAGAAAACATCATCAATCTGGATAAAAAAGTATACAACTTAGAAGTTCCAGAAGACAACTTTCCAGATACTATAGAAACAGAAAATGAAGAAAAAGAGTTATCAAACCACAATGGCTCCTTCACTCCTCAACCAAGCACAATAAAACATCACAATATTTAAACACAACAATAACAAATTCATGAATCCATAAGCAAGATGAACCAAAATATGCATAAGGCACTCAATGCAATTTTAGAACTAATTCCTAGTGCAGCCTCCCCCCTTCAAAAAATAATCAATGAGCAATACACCAGAATCACCTATACTGGGAAACACTAAATATAATCATGACAACACGCAATATAGAAAGACACCCAAAGATATGTAGAAACAAAATCCACCAAACTCCACATTTCATCCAAATAATTATACAACAGAAGACAACTCCAACAATAATTATATAACCATACACATTGAAAAAGACACTCAACACCGGATATAGCAAACTACAACTGTCAACATTCAAGGTCTAACAAACATACACAAAAGAGAAACCTGATTCAACTGGTGCATAACAAAAAACTGGAACATTATTGTAACAACCATGACCAATGGTATCCACCAACAATCAAAATACTAGAAACATCTATCCTACTATATAATCTGATCATACAATGATGAACAAATGATTAGACAAAGTCTAAATCTAATGATCAAAAAAGACATAGCAGATCATATTTATAAACATAATACCTGGAAGAGAAGACTAATATATGCAGATCTTGCATTCCCAAAAAAATAGAAACTGAGAATCATAGGTACATACTTTCATGCAGATAAGAGAAACCAGAGATGGCAAGACACTCTCAATAAACTAAAGCAATAGATAGATGCAAGAAACACTTTAAAATAACTGGCATCTCCTAGTGTTAGGAAATCTAAATGAAGTTCCCAACCCAGCTTTGGACAAAAACAATAGCCACAAACAAAGTACATCCAACAAATCAACAGGTCCACAAGTAAAAATACTAATAGACTACAGTTTAGAGAACACATACAGGCTTCACAACCCAAGCAAAAGAGAATATATCTGGAGTCAGAACAATAGCAGCAGCAGGATCAACCAGACCTGGATAAACATACTTCTATTATGGCAAAGCAGGAGAGCCTATATTGGAGAAGATTTAGTCACACTGATTTCTAGCAACTACAAACCCACTATCACTGAAATAGAGATATGTCAACTAAACTCATACAAGGAGACCCAATATCACAAGCCAAATTATAGATAAAATTGGCAACTAGCAAACAATAAACAATGGAAAAAATTTTCTCTAAAAGTCGACAAAGCTCTAAGCAACTAAAGTACAAAATCTAGATCAATAAATAAACAATGGAATATTATATGTAGCCATATCTTCAAAGTAGCCAAACTTTACATTCCAAAAAGAAAACAACACAGGAGAAAAAGAATACTAAGTAAAGAAAACATAACCAAAGATCTGCTACTATAGATACAACTCTTCAACAACAAATTAAAAGCCACTTATAAAGCAAACAAGCCTCCCTCACACTTTCAAAACATCTCCAGGAAAAGTTTCCAGATGTGCAATAACACCGGACCAAACTGAAGGTAGAGTATCCACTCAATTTTGTACAACACTGACTTGACTATATCCAAAAAATCATCCAAGGACACAAAGTCATTGCCCAAGCAATCACACATAGAAAGCAAGCTCTCGCGATCAACCAAAGAATCCTGAATAGACAAACATACTTAACAACAAATAAAAAAGCAATGATTAACAGTATCATGGAAAAGCCTAGGAAAACTATTGTCTTAGACAAGATCATCATAGAAGATGTGGAAGTTTCAATTATAACTAATCCCACAGAAATTAAAAACAGGGTTAAACAACACTTTAAGGACTGGACCCTAGCCAGGAATATTAAATCTATCTCCAACCTCCTCTCCTGGGCTGCAATATACAAATCAAAAAAGAATATTAATCCCAGGTGGTACAACTCAGTCCTTGCTGAAATATCTATGGAGGAAATAAAAAAGGCAATCCAAAGTAGAAACACAAAATCAGCTCCTGGCAGAAATCAGATTCTATACATAATCTACAAAAAACTAGAGGCAAAGACAATAAAAGAAATCTGATTACTATTTAATAGGATTATTAAAGAAGAAGACACTCCAAAAGAATGGAGTAAAGGAACTATCTATCCAATACTGAAACCAAAAGACTGACAAAACAATTTAGATATTACAAGATCAATTACCCTCTTAAATGTAGGAAGAAAGATTTTCACAAAAATCATCACAGACAGACTAGCACACTGCATAGATGACCACAAAATCCTGTCAGAATTAAACTGGGTAGCACTTCCTGGTTGCAGCACATAGGAACTAATCCATATTATAAACAATATCATCGAACATACGAAAGACAAACAAACAAGCATGAATTCTAAGCCAAGATATGTCTAAAGCATATAATTCAGTCAACCTTGAAATGCTAATCCTAGTACTTAAATGTATTAGGGTCCCTTCTCAAATCATTAATATTTTTGTAACATATTCAACCAACAACAAAACATTGTTTTGACATGTCATGAACCTATAGCAGAATATAAAGTTGGGAATGGTATTGATTAAGGGAACACAATATTTCCCCTCATTTGGTGTATTTTCTATGACACCCTTATAACCAAAATAGACAAAGACTTCACAGGCTACACAATCTTGACAAAAATATGCAAAAACTTCCAAAAAGGCTGGTCAACAAAAAAGGTCAACATTGCAGTCAATGCATATATGGATAACACTACTTGGATTACAGACAATGTGAAAGACATGAGAGAAATTATCAAAGTAGTAGAGGAATTTTACCATATCAATGACATTAAAATCAACTCACAGAAATCACAACTAATCATTATTAATGGCAAAGAAGATAATTTCAAGCAAGGAATAGTAATAAAAAATCAGTCTATTCAAGGCTACCCCAAAAGAACCCCAGTCAGAATCCTAGGAGTGTGATATGATAGCTCAGGAAAGAAAGACTACCAAAGAATCATGATTCAACAAAAATTCAGGAAGACCAAAACACTAATAGGAATAAAAAACCTTATAGACAAGCAAATGCAATATATCATAAATCACGTCCTAATTCCTAGTGCTAAATACTTATGCAATGACATGATGCTATCTAAAAAATCATGTAACCTTTTCATAAGTAACATCACATCAACCTTTAAACCTAAACTAGGCCTAGTCAAAACAACCTCAATAATATTTTTTACAATAAATATGAATATAACATAATACACTTGTGGGATAGACAACTTTTGCTTCATACTACAAACTAGATCAATAGAATTAATAGAGTCAACAGAGCAAAAGAAATAGCAAGAATAAGACTACAGATACTGCAAACGAATTTTGGTCAACCCAACCCATCTTAAATAAGATGGAGAGCCTTCTAAAAAAGTTAGGCAACAACCTTACACATGACATTATATGGCTATTGAGAAGACATAGCTTTACAACACATCTTTCACAAGAAACCAATAGCTTGATTCTTATAAAAGAAATAGATACTATAATAGAAGATATAATAAGCAAAGCTTTCTTCATTGAACACCAGAAGAATCTAAAAAAGCATAACCTCCTATTTATAGGGCAACTCCTAAATGCAGATAAATCTAAAGTACTAGATTGGTGTCAAATCATTCGAATCATTAAAAAATCAGTACCAGGTCCAACTCCAAGGTGGTTCACTACTATACAGAACAAACTTAAAACAAACTGGAAACCAAAGACTAAGCAAATACCAATACAACCAAAAATATCTTTACACAAGGCACACCCTACACTGACCTCCCCTCCTCCAGACCTCATTGAATATTCATGATAAAAGAAGGTAACCCAACTATTGGAAAAAGACAACAAAAAATAGATAAAAACATTATTAAATATAGACACTACACATAGAATCCAAAAAGCTCATTACTAGAGGCTTGCAAAAGATGCACAATAAACAGCACAGAAAATCAAACTGGAGAATACAGTTTCACAGCTGCTAAACAACAATTTATCACAATACCAGTCCACAAAAGCAAGTCCTCAATAAGGCAAAGTAATTATATAGAAAGAGAAACAATTTGACAAAACAGGGTTTCTTCCAACTCTCTCTTTATCACACCCTCAGAATACACACAAGCTCTATCAGCTCAACAAGAAGCAACTATTGAAATTCAATCACCAAATAATGCACAACTATATCTCAAACATTTAGAAAAATTGCTGAAAGGCCATACTGAAAGCCTGATATCACTAGTATCAATCAGAGGAAAATTAAGAAATCATGCCATATTTGAAATTTATACAGATAGTTCAATGAACAATTTTGATGGAAAATATTATATGAGACTGGGCTGGATTATCATTACCCCAAACTAAGAGGAACACACTTTTCAAGGACAAATAATAACACACTCATTATCCACCAGAACAGAAATTGCAGCAATACTTATGATATTAAATATTCTACCTGAATACTCTTCAATAGCTTTATACACTGATAGCCAAGTAGTAATTAATAGTATTCTCAAGACTTAAAAAGAAAAGCCAGAAAAAATTATCAAAACACAGAAAAATTCAAACCTTCTCCAAATAGTGGGCTGGTGTAAACAAAATCAGATAAAAATATCTTTACACAAGATAAAAGGCCACTCAGGAATTGAACAAAATGAACAAGCAGATTGCCTGACACAGATTGATAGATGGAAAGGAATGAAACCTAGAAAGAAAGTGATTGAAGTACTGAGATCACAACATAGCCCCCAAGAAATAACAACACAGTGGAACAATGTTTCTATAGAAATTCTTATAAAACTAATTACAAAAGCTCACTCAGACAATCCACTTGGCAAAAAAAAAAACTCTTTCCGCTGATCCTCATTTTTTTCAAAAATTTCTTTTTTTGATAATTTTCTTGGAAAAAGTGAACCAGTTCAAATATATAAGGAAAAACAACATATCCTTTAAACCCAGCTACCAAGCACTTTCAACACATATATAACAAGTTATCTAGAACCATCAAGGAAAGAGATATACACTACTTTACTAACTTTCTTTTACTTCTTTTTTTTAAAATTTTAGGAGAAAGAAAAGAGACCTATAAACTGATTCACAGTCAGAAAAAGGGAGCCAATATCAACTTTACATAGCTCACAGCCAGGTCAATACAGGTTAACACCTTTCTTGACACTGTAAGGAACCCAAAAAGCAACTAAGCACATTCGATAAATCAAGTTGCTCCAATTACTTAAAGGCCCTAAAGGATATCAAAGCTTCCTAAAGACAAGAAAGTTTAAACATACATACACATATAAACAACATACCTATCCCTGATTTGGTTACACGAATACAAACATGTAAAAGCCAGACAAGCAAAACAAGTATATATGTAAAACTGACAAGCAAAACACATACGTACACATACAACTTGCTATCCAAACAAGTTGATCAACACTCCACACAAGTACAACAGCAATTGTCAGAGTAGGATAGGATCATCAAGATAAACAAATAAATATATCAAAACAACAAACAAGGTTTTTCTATATTACCTAATCGAACCACATAAACAATAACAAGCTCAGAAAGATTTATCTGCAACCTAAAAATAGATTATTGATAAATATAAACAAGCATTCATGTGCGTTATCAATAAATCTGAGCCAGTAAACATGAATAGAGCATCACAACGTATATTACAAATAGTCAATAAGAAAGAAAGAGGATATAGTAAACACTCTAGTCAACCTCTCAAGAAAATATGATGAATACTTCACCCTATGGGCCTCACAACAATTACTACAACTAAGAAATAGTGAATCCAATGGATTGACAGCCCTACCATCAGAAACATATACGATTTTATATAATGAAGTAACAATGACATGCGTACAGGAGACAAAAGAGCTTGAATTACAGAAACTCCAAGAAATAGTCAAATGACAATGTATTAGTGAACACAGCTCTTATACTACTAGGAATAGAGACATGGCACCATCAATAAATCTGTACTTCATAA